>PVKU01006225.1:0-107914 GCA_004027475.1 Anoura caudifer
ATTAAAAAAAATAGTCATGGGGATAAAAAGCACAGCATAGGGAATATAATCAATAATATTGTAGTAACTACAGATAGTGCTAGGTTGGTACTTGAAATATTGGGGGATCACTTTTTAATGTATATGATTGTCTAACCACCATGCTGTACACTTGAAATAATGTTGAATGTCAACTGTAATTGAAAAATAAAAATAAAAATAAAAAAGAAATGAGAATACAATACATTTTTTCTGTTTTTTCCCAAATTGAAAGAGTTCTATGATTTTATGTATGTGTGCATATATTATTAACATAAGATATTTTTTGAGTTTGTATTCAGATTGTGTTTGTTTTTTCCCTACTTGTCATTTCTCCTTTCACCTTTTTTCTTCCATGTATTTCATTATTGACTTTATGATTTACTGTTAACAAAGATATTTTCCTGAACTCTTAAAAAAATAATAATCTTAAGTTTAAAGCATATAATCAAATATGATTGCTGTTTCAGTGTTTTAGCCTTGTCACAGGACAGATTTCTGTTCCTTACATCATAAATTTTAAAGACATTTAATTACAACACATTAATAAATGTTTTAAGGTAATTATATTTTTGTTTTGTAGGTCGAAAAACTTTTCCAAGAGCTAGAAGGACGCAGGGGACCAGCTTCCGGTCTCCTGTGAGTTTCAGTCCTACTGATCACTCCTTAAGCACTAGTAGTGGAAGCAGTATCTTTACCCCAGAGTATGATGATAGTCGAATAAGAAGGAGGGGAAGTGACATAGATAATCCTACTTTGACTGTCATGGACATCAGCCCACCTAGCCGCTGTAAGTAGAAATTGGCATGGTGAAATGTTTAACAGAACCTTTGCAGAATTTTATAATATTCAAAGGAATAGATAGATACCAAGCCAGACCTTAGAGTGAGACCAACTGCTTAAAATAAATAAAAGTGGTACTTCTAAGATGATTGCAATGTCAGGTATAAGCATGGTATTACTGTTAAATTACTCTAGATGATTTTGTCCTTCACTTTTATTAAGAAATTTTTTACCAATTAGTCATCCATTCATTCATGTCACATTTCCTTGTTGAGTTCCTGCACTGAGATATCAGATACACCTTCTAAGATATAGTCTAATGGGAAGAATGATGTCTGGAACAATAATTATAGTATAGCATTTAATCTACATCTTAAATGTGAGTAGGAATTCACCTGTTAAGGAGGTGACATGTGCAGGGGGCCATGGCATATTCTGAAAGTGGGGAATAGTTTTCTTTTGTCTGAAGTGGTAGATATCTTATTTGAAAGAGTGGGAGTAGGACTAGAATGGTAACTAAGACTAGATTGTCAGATATTTGAACTTTATAATGTAAACAATGCATACAAAGATAGGTGCTCCCAGATTGCAGTAATATTTGCATATTCTGAATACCTTCCTTTTGTATTAATGTCATATTTTACTTTTATGTCTGTGACCTCACACTGCATTGCTGCTATTTTTGCTTTAGACAGCTATCTTTTAATGATTAAAAATAAGAGAAGAATATCTTTTATATATACCTTCAGTTTATTTTTATAGACCTTTGTGTTTTAGGTCTAAGATCCCGTCAGGTATCCAGTTTTTTCTGCCTGAATAATTACTTTAACCTTTCTTGTGTTAGAAGTCTGCTGGTAATAATTTTTTTCAGCTTTTGTTTGTTTGAAAAGGTTTTTATTTCTCCTTTATTTTTGAAAGATTTTCTGGGTGAAGCATTCTGAGCAGTTTTATTTCTTTCAGCATTTTAAAGCTATTTCTCCATTAGTTTTTGGCTTTTTTTCCCCCTCACCCAAGGATATATTTAAAAAATTGTTTTTTAGGGAGAGGAAGGGAGGGAGGGAGGGGGTGAGAAAGAGAGAGGGGGGAGAGAGATTGAAAAGGAAGGAAGGGAGAGGGAGGAGGAGAGAAGAAGAAACACTGATTGTTTTCCTTCTTATATGCCTTCTACCAGGGATTGAACCCATAACCTGGGTATGTGCCCTGACCGGGAATTGAACCTATGACCTTTCAGTCCAGGGGACAGTGTTTCAACCAGCTGAGCCATATTGGCCAGTGTTTTTTTTTGGCTTTCATACTTTGAGAAGTGTTCTATAATTTTTATCTTTGTTCCTCTTCCTGTAGTTTGCTTTTTTCTCTGTGGCTGCTTTCAAGATTTTCTCATTAGAATGAGTGGTGGTCTTTCCAGCTTTCTACATCATAGGCAGATGGAAAACTAATTGTAAAGATTAGAAATAGTCTATCTTACAATCAGTGGCATCGTAGATTGAGTGAATGATACTATTGCATTTGTAACCAAGAAAGAAAATATCACATTGGAAAAAATGAATTATGGGGTTATGAACTTAGTTTGGGTTTAGAATTCTTAGAAAAGTGACTGAGGAGAAAAATTTTCAAAGATGATGATCATTATAAACTTGGGTGATATGATTTTCTCTTACACCCAAGCATATACTAATGCAATACACTTACTTAGCCTTTAACCATTTTTGTGCTATCTACCTATTCCATTTTAAGAAAATGTTTTTTTTTTTAAGCACCTCGTGCTCCAACCAACTGGAGATTGGGCAAACTGATTGGCCAGGGAGCCTTTGGCAGGGTCTACCTCTGTTATGATGTTGATACAGGAAGAGAGTTGGCTGTTAAGCAAGTTCAATTTGATCCTGATAGACCTGAGACTAGCAAGGTAAGAATCACTGTGCAGAGTGCACAATCACTTCACAGAAAAAAAGCAGTTTCAATAAAATAAATATAACACAATGGCATTTTTATTTTTTCTTAATACAGATTATTTGCAAAACAAATAGATAATTAGATATGTTCATCTCCTCTGTACCATGGATTTTTCTCTTTTGATGCTAGGTTATATTCCTGCTCTGATTTAATGTTGCTTTAGCACACCTTAGAGTACTATTATAAAAGTTATTGTTAGTACTTTAAAATGTTTATTCCTTAAGAAGTAGAAATTTCAGAATCAAATCACCTTGATGGGCAATGAAATTTGAATTTTTTACTTTTACTAACAATGCTGTGTAAAAACTTAACAGTGAGTTCTGTCTTTCAGGAAGTAAATGCACTTGAGTGTGAAATTCAGTTGTTGAAAAATTTGCTGCATGAGCGAATTGTTCAGTATTATGGCTGTTTGAGGGATCCCCAGGAAAAAACACTTTCCATATTTATGGAATATATGCCAGGGGTAAGTTAGTATATCCTTTGGAAATAGATATTTTCTATTTAATGGTTCAGTTGAGGAAAGAGAAACAATAAAACTTTGATTATAAAATGTTATATGTAACTAATGACATTTTGGAAGAGTTTTAAATTAGTAATATAATTTTATTTTGTATCTTCATCTGTCTTTGTCCTTTTTTAACTAATTTTTTAAAATGCTGACATATACTATAATAGGTTACATATGTAGCAGTCCATACTCAGATTTCTTCTCTAAGAGTCTTAAAATGATCCATAATTGCTGGTTTATCCAAACCAGGATGTAGTTCAGGATCACATACTATGTTTAGCTGATATATCCCTTACTCCTCTTTTAATCTAGAGCAATTTTTATATGACATAGATTTGATAGAACATGCTATTATTCTGTTCACATTGTCATTTCATGGCATTGTATAATTTGTTTCTTTATTCCCTTATTTTCTATATACTCCAAGTTATATCTAAAATCTAAATTAGATTCAGATTCAACATTTTTTATTAGAATGCATTATAGATGATGCTTTGTATTTTATGTTGCATCTTATTAGTGGATATACAATTTTTGGTTGTTCCATGGTTAGTGATTCCAAGGTTGACTTCTAGATTAGGGTGCTTGACATCCTGATTCCTCCATTGTAAAGTTTTGTTCTTTTCCTGAAGACCAAAAAGTAATGAGCTATGCAGTGGCACATAGGAGTATCCAGTTCATTTTCAGCCATTCACCTAATGTTTTAACATAGATTGATAATCATTGCCTCAGTCAATAATTCCATTAGGAGCTAAAAAATATGATTTTCAAAGTGGTGGATATATACTCATTTAAAAATACATGCATTCCCATCATTTAATAGGTAGTACATGGTAGAAAAAAGGTTTGATTTATCAGACTTAATTAGAATTATGTGTAGCCCTGGCTGGTGTGGCTCAGTGGATTGAGTGCTGGCCTGTGAACCAAAAGGTCACCAGTTTGATTCCTAGTCAGGGCACATGCCTGGGTTGTGGGCCAGGCCTCCACCTGGGGGCATGTGAGAGGCAACCAATCAATGAATCTTGTACATCGATGTTTCTGTCCCTGACTTTCTCCCTCACTTCCCCACTCTCAAAAAATAAATAAATAAAATCTTTTTAAAAAGATAATTATATGTATAATGTACAAGGTTGCAGTTTAAACTTATGGATCATAACTCTGGATCAGTGTCTAATAGTAATGGTCTTAACCATTCTCAGTCTCACACAAGCAACAGCAAACTTTACTTTGCTTCTTATCATGGTGAATTATTAATTGTTTATAGTGATACAACTGTTACTCATTATTACTACTATTTATTTTCAAATATTTTGTTGGCAATGTAAATTAGTTTTTTTTTTTAAATTCCCATTGGAAAACAGATTGGTGGTATGTATTGAAAGCCATAAAAATATTGAAGCCTTTTGACCTGGTAGTCTCACAGAAACTTATCCTACAGCAGTAATCTAAAAGAAAGAGAAAACTGCATACATTTATTTTGTTTATTTTAGTATTATCTGTGATGAAAAAAAGGAAATTCATTGCCCATGGTGGAAGTAAATTATGATGACATTGTCCAAGAGAATTTATGTTAAAAATTAAAATTGTGAAGGCTATGTAGCAAAGTTGGAGGAAGTACTTACATAAGAAAGGGGAAAAAATGCAAAATGTTTTTTGATAATGATTATGATATTTAAAAAATATCTGTATTTGGATAAGGCCAGAAGAAACTTAGAAAAATGGAAATGTGTTATGTTGGCCTTAGTTGTTTTTTTCTTTTATTCATATTTTCATTACTGTGTGTGCAATAAATATTTAAAGTAGAAAACAAAATTATGAATAAGTGAATAGAGACCTAGGTGGAAGATAAGATTAATTAAAATGCTTAATTGGTGAGAACTGATTTATATTACAAATGAGTATGTGAAATCTCTATATAGTTAACAGTCTTAGGACTAAACCAGGACTATTCAGGAAGAGGTAATTATTTATTAGATCATGTATCTCATTAGCTACACTTGGTTTTGTAACAGCAGCTATCTCTTCAAAGTATATATTGTCATTTCTTGAATTTGAAAAGCATGTTACCAAGTTAGTAATAGTTTGTTGGCAATCTTAAGTGAATTGTACATATGGTAAGCTCATGGTATACATGGGTTGGACATTTTCCTAGACTTTCCTGAATCTCTGAGTTTGTGAATGATGCTATATAATTTCTCTCATTAAATTTGCTGACCCCTTTATTCCCTAGATTCAAGATTCTACAAAATTGTTATTCTGTTCTTCAATTTTCTCAAATCTACTATTCCATTCCTTAGTTTACCTAGAACTACTCTCAGATTAGAACCAAAACTTTCTTTAATTTTAATACCTGTATTAGGAGTTGATTCATCTCTGTTACCTTTACACACACACACACACACACACACACACACACACACACACACACAATTTTTAGCTAGCACAGTGCTTCTCAATTTCAGTTGTTCAAGCTGAAGAAAATAACATTTGCTGCTTCCGGCCATAATGGAGGCGTAGGTAAATATACTTTGCCTCCTTGCACAACCAAAAGAAGGACAACAACAAATTTAAAAACAAAAATAACCAGAACTTCCAGAAAATCGAACTTTATGGAAGTCTGACAATCAAGGAGTTAAAGGAGAAATATTCATCCAAACTGGTACGAGGCGTGGACATGGACAGCCAGGGTGGAGAGGACTTGCGGCAAGGCAGTGGCTGGAGGGCTGGGGTGAGGAAGGTGGCAGCTGGTAGAGCAAGCAGTCCTATATTTGCATGTGGATAAACCAGGAGGAACAACTGGGGGGGTGAGAAATACCATGCAACCCAGTGTTGCAGTACAGGGCAAAGCCTCAAAACTTCTGACTGAAAAAACTTGTGGGGGTTGCAGCAGCAGAAGAAACTCCCAGCCTCACGGGAGAGTTTGTCAGAGAGACCCACAGGGTCCTAGAACAACACAAACCCACATACCTGGGAATTAGCACCAGAAGGGCCCAATTTTCTTGTGGTAGCAAGGGGAAGTGACTGAAAGGTGGCCAAGAGCTGTGCAAGTGGCGTTGTTTCCTCTTGGACCCCTCCCCCACATACAGCACCACACCACCACTATGTGGGTTGCCCTGCTCTGGTGAATACCTAAGGTTCCTCCCTTTACTACGTAACAGGTGTGCAGAGACAAACAAATATGGCCCAAATGAAAGAACAGATCAAAGTTCCAGAAAAAATACAATTAAGTGATGAAGTAACAGCCAACCTTTCGGATGCAGAGTCCAAAACACTGGGAATCAGGATGCTCACAGAAATGGTTGAGTATGGTCGTAAAATAGAGGAAGACATGAAGGCTATGAAAAGTGAAATAAAGGAAAACGTATAGGGAACCAACAGTGAAGGGAAGGAAACTGGGACTCAAATCAACAGTTTGGACAAAAAGGAAGAAATAAACATTCAATCGGAACAGAATGAAGAAATAAGAATTCAAAAAAAAAAAAACAAGGAGAGGTTTAGGAACCTCTGGGACAAGTTTAAATGTTCCAACATGTGAAGCATAGGAGTGCCAGAAGGATAAGAGGAAGAGCAAGACATTGAAAACTTATTTGAAAACAATGGAGAAATTCCCTAATCTAGCAAAGGAAATGGGCTTTCAGGAAGTCTAGAAAGCTTAGAGAGTCCCAAAGAAGTTGGACCCAAGTAAACACACACCAAGGCATATCATCATTACATTACCCAAGATTAAAGAGAAGGAGAGAATCTTAAAAGCAGCAAGAGGAAAGGAGACAGTTATCTACAAAGGAGTTCCCATCAGACTGTCAGCTGATTTCTCAAAAGAGACCTTCCAGACAAGAAGGGGCTGGAAAGAAGTATTCCAAGTCATGAAAGGCAAAGACCTACATCCAAGATTACTCCATTCCGCAAAGCTATCATTTAGAATGGAAGGGCAGATAAAGTGCTTCCTAGATAAGGCCAAATTAAAGGAGTTCATCATCACTAAGCCCTTATTATATGAAATGTTAAAGGGACTTCTCTAAGAAAAAGAATATAAAAAATATGAACAGTAAAATGACAACAAACAACTATCAACAATTGAAGCTAACAAAAACAAAAGCAAACTACGCAAACAAGTAGAAGAGGGACAGAATCACTGAAATGGCGATCACACGGAGGGTTCTGAACAGGGAGGGTTGGGGGGAGAATGGGGGAAAGGTACAGGGAATAGGAAGTATAAATGGTAGGTTCAGAATAGACAGGGGGAGATTAAGAATAGTATGGGAAATGGAGAAGCCGAAGAACTTGTACATGTATGACCCATGGACCTGAAATAAGGTGGGAGAATGATGGTTGGAGGGGAGAACAGGACAGAGGGGAATAAAGGGAAGAAAAAACTGAGACAACTGTAATAGCATAATCAATAAAATATATTAAAATTTTAAAATAAAAAAGAAAGTAACATTTTGTGGTACACAAATGTAAAAAGACTACCAATGGATCTGTTAGCTCCTTAGGCCACTGGCCCAGCTGCCTAACAGTTTAGAGGTTCCATAAGACCATCATTCATTCACAACCTACAAGTGTTTGGGGGCTTATTGTTTGGAAAGTGCGGTTTTAGCCTGGTTATTGTATGTATTACTACAAGTAGAAGCACAATAAGTAGCCTGAAGAAACAAGCTATATGGAATAATATGTGTTGATAGTTGACTGAGCTCACTCATTGCCTGAGACTTTCCACACAGTTCTGCAAATCTAGGCCAGCAGAGCGGCATCTTTCTGTCCTTCCAGAGATTGCTCATAAATAGTGGAAACAGCAAATGGTTAAACCTGTAAAATTTAAGTATCTACTTTTATATGACAAAGTACATAGTTTACTAAAATGTAAGAACAGGCAGAAACATTTAAATATATTCTGTTTAAAAGATTTGTCGCTCGGGAAGGAGTTCATTTCCATTTTGTAAAATGGTTGGTTATTCATCAAATTTGTACATTGGAATCAGTAGGGAAGCTTTTGTAAAATTCAGTGTGTATATCTCATTTTAGACTGATTCATCATTCTTAGAGGTGGCACCTCATCCTGCCTTAAAAACCACTTATAAGATTGAAATTCTTCTTTAATGTATTTTCTTATATTTTGAACTGGAATGTTGAGTATATAAAGAAAAAAGTTAAAAACCTCATGTATTCTGATTTTGTAATTATACCCTTTCTTTCTAGAAATAAATTAGCAGATATCAATAAAACAATTAAAAACAGAGGAAGAAAAAAACAAATAAAAAATAAAGTAGGACATAATGTAGAAGAGCAAGTAGGAAAAACAAAAATACATTGTGGGCAAAAAAGCAGTATACAAGTACTGGAGAATTTAAAAAACACAGTTGCAAGGCATAGAAGATAATTAGAACCAACATAGTCATAAAAAAACAAGGGTATCCATTACGAAGCAGTTTTAAAGGCTTCCTTTATTATGACCCATACTCTTCCACAGTTCTAGTCAGGGACTGTAAAGAGTTGTATGTAAATGAGATGGCATATGTATTCATACTGAGAATTCCTGTGCTCTCCAACTAAAGTCTCCCACTGATGAACTAGGGTGCTTTTTAAAAAGAATTTTAATATAGTGGTTTTTATTTCAAACCACACCATAGTCTTCTTTGTTTTCTTACAGGGTTCAATTAAGGACCAATTAAAAGCATATGGAGCTCTTACTGAGAATGTGACTAGGAAATACACCCGTCAGATTCTGGAGGGTGTCCATTATTTGCACAGTAATATGATTGTTCATAGAGATATCAAAGGTAAGTAATGAGGTACTTTTTTTAAGTATACAGGTTTTGTATTTTGTGAATGAAATGAGTAATATGGTTAAGAAATACAATATTTAAATTAATAAATTCACCTTTAAAATACCATAGGAAAACAATTCCCCTTTCTCATGGACTCCATCAGTATTCCCACTGTGGAGCTACCCACAGTGGGTAGCTCCCATGTGGGGGTTCACCGAAGCAAAAAAGTTCAAATGATCATAAAAGTGAGACCATGTTTTTATATAGAGGACATAAGCATTACAATACAGTGATTAAGAGAAGGGGCTCTGACACTAGATGACCTGGTTCAAATTCAGGCTTTATTTGTCATTAACCATGTGACCTTGCACAAGGCACATAACCCCTCTGTACCTGAGTTCCTCATATTTAATGAGGGTGATAATAATGTCCAACTTGTAAGATTCTTGAAAGGATTAAATGAGTCCTGGCTAGTGTGGATCAGTGGATTGAGCATGGCCTGCCAACAGAAGGGTTGCCAGTTCGAATCCCAATCAGGGCACATCCCTGGGTTATTGACCAGGTCCCTACTAGGGGTTGCACAAGAGGTAACCACACATTGATGCTTCTCTCCCTTCCCCTCTGTCTAAAAATAAATTAAAAAAATATTTTCAAAACAAAATATTAAATGAGTTAATGTGTATAATATGCTTCAAATAGTCTGGTATCTAGAAAGTATTCAGATAGCTATGATGATGATGACATTCTTATGTTGAGATCGTTTTTAATTAAAGCCATTGGAATGGGTGTTATTATCTAGGGAGAGAATAAGAAGAGGGAGGAAGAGAGCCTAAGATTGAGCTTTGATGAACTTCAACTCAGTTAAGCTCATTTTTTAAAATTCAGCTGCTTTCAGGGATCAGGTATGTAAGGTAAATGTATGAAGTGAGATAAAAGTGAGTGGTAGAGATGTGTAAAATTTGAGAGGGCTTAAATTCTGTACTACAAAGTATACCTGGAGGTTTGATTCTATAAAAACTGAAGTTTTTTTCTATAAAAATTGGGTATGACCCCTAATTCAGAGATGACTCTAGTTAATCAACTGATAAGAATAGTAAATACATGCATATATAAATAATAAATAAAAAGTACATTTTTCATTGGTCTTTCTGAGGATTCTAATGAGTTACCACATATTTATTGCCTCTCTGTAGTGATTCATATCCTGAATATGAACATATTCAGGCTAAAGAAAACATTCCTAACCAGTTTCTAGTGATACAGTACAATCTGTTGGAGAATGCTGAGCCAGATCATGTGTACTAGAATGGAGCTTATAGTCTGAGAGATTGAGGACATGGCTCATGATCTAAAAGACATAGGTGCAGTTGTTAAGTAACAAAAACTGATAGCTTCAAGAACCACATAGGGAAATTATTTGAATGTGAATTTTTCCATTAGGAGTGATCTCTGTTCAAGCCAGTTTCTTTTTAACACTCATGATGAGACAAGGTAAAGGAGCCAAGGGGAGATACAAGCCCAAGTGGACCTTATCAGAAAGAATGACAAACCATACTGTTAAAATGAGGAGGTTGGAAACAACAAGCTAACTTAAAATCATTATAGGCAAATGTATTGATAGGAGAAGATATAAAATTAGTAAGATATAAAATTAGATATGCAATATGTTCTCAAGTTTGTAAAATTAAAGTATGAACTAGAAGAAAAATTTTCATGTGATTAACAGTGGTTATTTATAGATGGCAGAATGAGTGATAATCATTTTATTTGGCCTATTTTTTTTCTGCATTTCCCAAATTTTTATAATAAGCTATTTTTAAATTGTAATGGGAAAAGAAAGATACCTGGTGACTTTTAAGTTTAAACCTATGAGTTCATAACAAAGTCTAGGAAAAAAGTAATTGATCATTGTTGCTAGGGAACCAACTCATTATTTCATAACAGGGTTCCTTTATTCTGCCTTTCTTTTTCTAATTAAACCATTGAGGACTAAAGAGTGGATGAAAGGAAACTTATCTTTATAGAAGCATTTTGACTAACATATGAAGAAGAAATGATGGGATAGTACCATTTTGCAACCGCTAATGAATTAATAGGTATAAGCATTAAACATCAACAGTTGCTTACATCACTAAAGCAGAGACAGCTGAGCATGACATACTTCCTGTCTGTAGATCATCATTATCTATGAAATAGTTTTACCAAAAAGAAAAAGAATCTTAGTCTGATCAAACCTCTAGACTCAGCTACCAAATTTGAGAGTTACAGAACAGATATATCAGACATATGAGCATATTAAATATGATCCCTTGGGATGGAGTCAGCAAAATCTAGACATTAGGAAAGCTACAGGCAGACAACTTAGGTTCTTCATAAGTTGCAAAGGAAAAATGGTTAGAGGGAACTTTAGAAAAGACTTAAAAGATATATCATTGAGTCTCAATGTTAGGAACTTACTTGGATTCTGATTTAAAAAAAACTAAAATATACTGAGTGTATATTTAACATTATTAAGGTGTTTTTGTTTATCCTGTTAGGGGTAATATGACTCCTTATCTTTTTAATCTATGTATTGAACTATTGAGATGATGTCTTGAATTTACTTCAGATAATATGAGGGAAAGAGGGAGTGGTTGGCAGTATGGTTGGGTAAGATTTTCAGATGGTGGTTGAGGCTGAGTGATGGGTACATAAACTATTTTACTTGTTTTTGTAGATGTTTGGAAAATCCCTGTAATAGTTTATTTACTTTTTAAAAAAATCTTCACCCATGGGCATGCTTATTGATTTTAGAGAGAGGGAAGGGAAGGGAGAGAGAGGGGGGAAGAAACAATGATAAGAGAGACAATGATCGATTGCCACTCATACACTTCCCAATCGGGGATGGAACACATAACCTAGGCATGTGGCCTGACAGGGAATTGAACCCATAGTCTTTCAGTTTATGGGATGATGCTCCAACCAGCTGAGCCACACTGGCCAAGGTAATAGCTTACTCTTAAGGTATCCAAAATAAGTTTTGAAAAATTAGGAGACTATATTGGGAATGATTACATGGTTTTTCTCCTCAGCCCTTTGCGTGGGTGGGCATTGGTTCAACATTGATGATTACTCCCCAGCGATGGTTCTCCCTTTCTGTGACCTGCCTGGGACTATTTCTTCCCAGTAAAATATGGTTGGTTTGTTGTCCTTCTGCTGGCTAAATATTTTAGAGGAGATTGGGTGCATTCAGGGTGGTATGGCCATAGACCCCTGGTTAGATATTTTAGAGATAGTGGCTTTCTATGACTGTGTCCTCTTTAAGTGTTGTGCAGTGAGATGTTAAATAGGGTAGACAGTGCTGTTTTGCAGTCACTGGTATGTGTATCACTTAGGCTTGTGGCATGCAGAGAATGGAGCCTATGCCTTCCCCTGCTGAGAAACTGCGAGGAGCTATCATCCACTAGGCTGGGGAATTTGCTGGGAGAATGGAAAGACAAGTATAGACGCTCAGGGTGGGAATAGGCAGTACACATTCTCTGCACTATTAACTCTTCTTCTTAGAGGCTATTAAAAAAAGAGTAAGAAGAAATAAGGATCTTTTAAATGTAAAATATAGGTAGAAGACCTAAAAACAATGAAGTAAATTTTAAAATGAAAATTAGATAAAATGAATTGCATATTTAAAAACAGACTAGACATTATTTAAAAATGAGACCAGAAATAATTTTTATAAGACAGAAACTAGACTTGTAACCCCAGGGAAAAAAAGATAGAATTCTTGAAATGATAAATAAAGGGAAAAATAGAGAATAAAAATTAAGTGAACTTAGCACCTGGATCTTGGTTTCCGATAACCAGGGCTCCTTGGAGAGAAGGCTGATTGTAGGACTGGTGCAGGGAATATACAGGTTGAGCATGAAGCATCTAATAGTGCCCAAAGTAAGAAAGTGCTGAAAACAACCCAAATGGAAAACAGATAAGGACACAGTGATCGGTATATGACAAAGGGACTCAGGAGCCAATCGAAAGAGTTCCCAATGGCCAAAGCTAGAATGACTTGAGCAAAGAAAGAAAAAAAAGGTTACATTGGTTTATAACCCAAAGTATACAATAAATATCCATGTGTTAATACCGATATAAATGAATGGTTAAATAAATAAATGGAAAAGAGGAGACAAATCTGTGCAGAATAATTCCAAAATTACGAATCTACTCAGCCTGGAGCATAACTCCTGATTCCTTAACTGTGGGCTATGCATAGTGAACTTCTCGTAAAGATTATGGTATGAGAAGGGGGGAAAGTGGAACTTTACAGTAGAGAAGTCAACAAACTACCTCAAACCAGGCAGTCAAAGTCAGTTTGTAATAAATACATTAAGTTTATTATCAAAGTAAATGAAATTTTAAAACAAGTTCCAAGCTTGCTTAGAAGAGAGTTAAAATATATAGAAATTGAGAAGTAAAATTAATATAAAGCAAAACCTAATATTTAGGAAAATTGTAAAATGTAAGATAATTAACATTAAGTTATATCAGAGGGGAAAAAGTGACAGAAGTCTTGATTATGAGACTCCTTCAGGAAGTTCCTTTTCAGAAAAATAAACTTCAGCCATAAGCCTCTTGCTTTATGATAGAGAAACTGTGCCCAAGAGCCTGCTGTTGCTTTTCATCCTTCTCTGAGCCCTTTCCCCTTTTTCTTCTTTTTAATCTTCTTCTCCCTCCTCATCAGTTTTTTTTTTTTTTTTTTTTCAGTGGGAGAACCTTCTTAGGTTTTAAAGCACATTTCTGACTCTAAAAATTCAGTGTTTGTCTTTAATGAGCACTGTGTGACTGGCATGACAGGTGCTGTTCGGAAGATGAAAAGCAACCTAGTTTTGGAGACAGATTGAAGAGTCAGTTACTAAGTTTAATTGTCTGCCATTGTTCTTTTAGATTATATTCCAAACTGCTGATAAAAGTAATGAAATGAGGATTTTCTTATTTTTAGGAGCAAATATTCTGAGAGATTCAACAGGCAACGTCAAACTAGGAGATTTTGGAGCCAGCAAACGGCTTCAAAGCATCTGTCTTTCAGGGACAGGAATGAAATCAGTCACAGGCACACCATACTGGATGAGCCCTGAGGTCATTAGTGGAGAAGGGTATGGCAGAAAAGCTGATATCTGGTAGGTTTGCCTGAAAATACCTGCCTTACTTATTTCCACCCAGGATAGAAATTACTGAGCCAGATTTCAGTTACCTTTTGTACTTTTGAAATGGGATGTTGGGATTATAAGGATTAATATTTTAATTATGCTTCTTTGAAACTTAATCATTGATTAAATAAATAGAGGTCTTGAACCTATCTTCCATTCTTCAGGAGGAATTTTGTCTTAAGCAGCTTCAGCATCAGAAAACTATCTTTCATTTTCCTGAAGAACTTTAAAAGTAATTAATCTTTATTGTCAGTCTCTTATAATTCAGTTAATCTTTAATTGCTTAATAATATTAAGCTAGAACTTAAAATGACCATTTTCTACTGCCCACCAGAAAAGTTTTTAATACAACAGATACTCATTTTAAGCACCTAAAGGCAAACAAAGAGTTTTAATGTTTGTATTTGTAAGATAAAGACAAAAAAGTTACATTTAATATCAGGTACCAAATTATTTAAAGCAAAAATTATAAATGAGTAATGATTTTTGCTTAGCCATTGGAGTCAATCCCTAAATTGTGGTTTATTTTCCTTGATTTTTATGTTTTAATTATGTTATATATGATTACAACCTTTTAATGAAACCAAGTCTTACTTAAATATATATGGACTTCATTCCTGTTTCTAATTACGTAGTTTCCTGGCTTTCTTTCATCATGATATTGTTTGTGTAATATAATTTTAAAATTTCTTTTTAGGAGTGTGGGCTGTACTGTGGTAGAAATGCTAACTGAAAAGCCTCCTTGGGCGGAATATGAAGCAATGGCTGCCATATTTAAAATCGCCACTCAGCCAACAAACCCAAAGCTGCCACCTCATGTCTCAGACTATACTCGAGATTTCCTCAAACGGATCTTTATAGAGGCCAAAATGAGACCTTCAGCTGAGGAACTCTTAAGGCACATGTTTGTGCATTATCACTAGTGGCCAGTAACCTCTCCTGTGCCTCTGCCTGTCTCCCATCTATCCATTTACCTTCTCTCTTACTGCACTTTTCTTTTTTATAAACAAGAGAGATGGGGGAGAAAAAAAGACAAGAAGGAAAGTGTTTCTGTTGATTCTTGGTTAAATTTGTTTAATAACAGTAACCTAAGTTTTTTATATTTAATCTTTTTTTCCCTTACAAGAACTTGAAACTTTTTTTAATTTAATTTTTATAATATACTGATGTGGTTCAGAGACATAAAGCACTTTAGTACATGGTCACTCTTTCTAGATCAAACAAATCATTTGGAATACCTAGACTATATATAGTCTTTCTCTGTGTCACCGACAAATTGATGGTGGTAAGGAGACATGGAAAACAAAAAGAAAA
Source organism: Anoura caudifer (assembly GCA_004027475.1). Taxonomy (NCBI): domain Eukaryota; kingdom Metazoa; phylum Chordata; class Mammalia; order Chiroptera; family Phyllostomidae; genus Anoura; species Anoura caudifer. The sequence continues at coordinate 15,516 of PVKU01006225.1, forward strand.
TGATGTGTGATTTGTAGTTTTTAATGATAGTGTTTAAAATAAATTCTCATTTGTGGACTTGAGTCCTAAACTCTGTTTTAGAGTAGGTACTCAACTTAAAGAATATAGGTTCCTTCTTATATCTGTATTATTTAGATCCTAACCTCTGTCTACCAAGTTTTTTGTTCAGTAGGAATCCTGACAGAAAATACGAATCTCTAAGAGGTATGTTTATTTGTTAATCCTAGCCAGTATAATAAGCAAATATACTATAAAAGATCCATGTTACTGGAATCTATAAACCTTGAGGGATAGTTTTCTGTTTAAAAAAAGAAAAGATCATATTTTATTTTAAAACAGATATGGGAAGTCGGTGAACAAATCCAAATTAAAAGACAAAGGAGGTTGCTCTAATTCAATGTGTGAGCAGTAGAAGAGACCATGTTTGCCCATCAACAGAAATAATGAAAAGCAGAACTAGTTGTTTTTTAGTGTATTTTAAATTGTGTTCTTTACCTGAGGGAGAAAGTCCCAAAATTAAGGGAAAGGAGAAATAACAAAAATAATGTATATTATATCTTCCTACTTCTAGCTCCTGATTCCCCATAGATCAACATTTCTTAGGAACTAAATGTTTAACCTGGAGTATCCATAAAGCTAGTGTCATGAGATAAAACCTTCATTCTTGGGATTACAGAATACTAAAGTACCTCAAAAAAACAAATAGTAAAACAGTGGTTCTCAAGGGTGGGGTGAGGATAATTTCTCTTGGCATTTGGCAGTGCTTGTAGACCAGTTTTGGTTGTCACAACTTAGGAGGATGCTAGTGGCATCTAGTGAGCAGAGGCCAGAGATACTGCCAAACAAACTACAGTATACAAGGACAAGTACCTCCTGCTTCCCAATGAAGAATTGTCCTGCTCAAAATTTCAAAACTGCCAAAATTGAGAAATTTTGCAAAAAATTTGCATTGCAAAGACCAGCCTCAAGTTATAAACTGGTAACAGCCATTTACAAAGCAGGTTCTTTGCAAAAAGTAAATTTCGAAGAGAAAGTGATATAATGCATAATGAGGGCTTTACAATAGAAGATATCACTACTTCAAGTCAAAGGTGAATGATCTGAACAGAAAGTAGCAATCCACTGCTTACCAGCTGCATATTGCACCCAAATCAGTAACTTCCATTTTAGAAACAAAATTAATTTAAACACGGAGCTTGTTGAACTCAGCCATCTGTATATATTCTTTCCTTAACTCAATTTGTAATTGAAGGGAAAGAAAAGCATATCAAAACAAATATTAACTACTTTATAGGAAAATTAAAAACTACCAGCTATTTCTAGCATAATGTATCCATTAAGACCCAGGACATTAAATGGAAGGAGACAACTAGAATTCTACTCTAAGGGACTTGTGCTACTGAAAAATATGAATGATATTAATAATTTGGTGACTTGCAGTTTTTTCACTATTAAACAAGTGCTAAGTACTTTATTTTTAAAGATCTAGAAAATACTAGTCTTCCTGGAGGTCCATTTAGTGATACTTTTTATGAGATTTATAGGGGACTCAGGTATTTTATTTTGTGCTAAAAAGTATGATCTTTAGGGATTCTTTTACTGTTCCTGAAGACTTTGGTTTACTGTAGCAAGGTCCTTTCTGACATTCCTTGTAGGAAATTTGAAATTTCACAACTACTGAGAAGTCAAAGCACAAAGATTCTGCCATACTTTATAATGAAAGGAAGTGGTTCACCAAGAAGAATATACATTAGTGGCCCCTCCTCTGGAAAATCAACTGTCAAATCTTTGTGTTGTAAACATAGCCCCCAAGGATCTGTTATATTTCTTTTTTTTTTTATAAGTGAAGGTGTGTTTCCTACTTGAGCAAGATCATAGTATCTGGAGCAGTGGGCTTTTTCTTTGGTTCTTTGCCTTGTATGGTTGTGATTTCTTCTGGCTCATTTTTGGTCTGTCAGGGTAACCAGTGGCGCAAATATGAGACAAATGCTCTTTAAAGAGAAATTTTGGAAGATTGTGAAACTCAAAGCAAAATTGTTTTCATTTTTCAGTCTCTCGTGTTTTTAAATGCTATAGAAAATAAATCTGAAAAGAAACTACTACTTTAACACTGTTGCAGAAGACCCTTGTTTTATAATAAGAAAAATATTATTAGCTATGTGGAAATATTGTTCTTTATGTAAAGATGTAAAATAGACTAATAGTTTACAGACTTATTATATAAAATGTGATGTGAATTGATTTTAAACAAGTTGTAAAGGTACCAAAACCACAATAAAAATTTATATATATATGCTACTACAACAAAAAGCTTGAAGTGGGTGAGGTATGGAAGACCAAAAGTAAATTTAAAAAAGAAAATTTTGAAGCAAAACACTTCTATCAGGGGCAGTTAGATATAACACTCCATTTCTAATGATAGTATGAATCAACAAGTGAAATTTGAATTTTTAAAGATAACTCTAAATGTATTTTGTTTTTTAAATGCACAGCTGATTCTCCTATACTGTAATGTTTCTTTGCTGAGGCTGGAAAACGGTCAGACTGCTGACTTTGTGCCTTTAAAATGCATTCTGCTTTGATTGTGGCAGACTTTCTGGTGCTGGAGAAGATTCACTAGCAGTCTCACCTGTGCTTTTTAGGCAGTATCTTTCTACTTAGGCCTTGAGAGATTCAAAATGGCATTACTTAGGTTTGGGCCAAATATAAGATCTTTTACATTGCAAACAAAATGTATTGAATAAAAGTGTTGAAAAATATAATGGCTAATGGAAATTTTGATGGTCGATAATTCTTTAAAATGTATTTAAAAGTATATATAGACTTTGAAATTTTTGGTATGAATGTCTTGAAAATTTTTCAGTTTTCCTCATTTACATAATATGTTTCTAAGTTGAAAAAAGGTTAAAGACTGATGATGCATAGGCTGAACTACAAAAAAAAATTAAAACTTATTTTAGAGTAAATAAAATTGGCTTTCACTTGAGAGTCTACATTAATATCACTAGAAACTATGTTAAGAAAGTGAAATTATTTGTTTAGAGTAGCTTTCTGCTACTTTACCTCTTATATATGTCAGATCTGGTCTGTAATGTTTCTGAGATAGAGTTATGATAAGACACATGAAGTGATTAAGAAAATCAAATCTGAATAGTTTATAGGGATGACCAAGCTTGGGTTCAAAAGCCAAGATGTTTGCCACATGCAGAGTCCTTGGCCCATGGAAGAGTTCTGAGCCAATGATTTCATTGGGGCCTACAGATAGAAGCTTGGAGATAAAATCACCTGATGTCAATCAAGAATAGTAATCTCATTTTTTTTAGATAGGGTGAATCTTCTTCATTTGCTTGTTCAATAATTGTGGCTTATTTTGTCAGGTACTAAATTAATATATTCTCAAGGAAGTCAGTCTAGAAAGAAACATGGACAAACAATAGGGCATGCCCTAACTCTGAAAGTTCAGTAATAATGTTTAAAATCTTACTGTTTTTTGTGATGTAAAGGGAAAGCAACTTTAGGTAATTACTGGCAGTTAAAAATTAAAATGTCATTAACAGCATAGATTAAAAGTATCCCCAAATTAGAGAAACCTCATTGGTCAGGCAGCCTCTCTCTCTCCCCCTCAGGACTTCCTCTTACAAAATCCAGCCTCTTCTCTAACAATTTCAGTGATGGAGGACATTTATTCCATACCATAGTGTTCTGTTCTGCTTTTTAAAAAAGAAAAACCAAATACTTTCTTTCAGTCTAAATAGTTGAAATACCTAAAAAAAAGATAGAAATTGAATTCTGTCCATGATGTTAATAGTAAGAACAGGACAATTTCTTGAGACCTTACTGTTGCTTGACCTTTGTTACAAATGTAATTGTTCATATTTATTTGAATTTTAAGATTGGTTAAATGTTAATGAAAAGCAATTTAATTGTTAATTTTTGGTAGTGCCTTTTTCTCGGTATGCCTTAATTTTATTTTATATTAATAATTTACATTACCCACCAAACTGAAGATTTTTTCAAAAATCAGTAATTTTAAGATTTGATTTGACTGTGTATTGGCCCTTACGTATTTCTTAATGCCTGCTCCTTACTCCTACCCTTTTCTACCTTTTTATTTTAATGTTAGAAGACAAACAGCATTAGACACACACACTGCAGTCTCCACTAGATGTGAACTCCTAAGGTAATTAGAAGTATTCTAATTCTAAAGAAATGTATAGTAAATTGTTTTCTAGGCTGATTGCTTGATTTTCAATCATACTGACACTGTCCAGATTTTTTGTATATCATGGTTCAGTTACGATTTTCACAGCAGAGGTAGAATGGTGGTTTTTGCCCCAAAGAGGTTGTTTAAATAGTTTACAAATGTTAAGGCACCGAGACTTGGGGCAATGTGCAAGAAATCCAGGGATAGCAAATTCTAATCTCACATTTTGATGAAAACTCTAGCTTACTTTTCTGTGAAGTGTGTGTGTCTGTGTGTGTGTGGAGTTGGTGCAGGGATGGGAAAAGAGGAAAGGTATGAGTGTTCAGTTAGATTAGTTTCTGTTCTTGAAGGAACAATTTAAATGTATGTGACCTACTGATGATGGATGAGAGTAATCGTCCTTGGGTAGGAATGCCAGCACATTTTCTACAAGTAACTAGTACGAATGATTGTTTAATAAAAGTATTTATTGTAAATTGCCAAGCTCTTGGTTGCTGAAACATTAAAATTAAATTTGTATGTGTATATAATAGCTTATATATAATCCATAAATAGAAAGTAATTGATTTTCCATAGTTCTTCATGAACCCTTTGGAATAGAAACTCTGCCAGACAATATCAACAGAAGCTTCCTTAGCTTATGAAATGTTCAAAAGGAAATTTTTGTATACCTCTCTTTGGTTGGCTAGGGAATGTATGCTATGAAGCCACTGTTCCTATTTCACAGTTTTTTTGGCTTTACATTGACTTCTGCCTGCATTCTGAACAGGATGCCGTAATAGGTGTTGAAAGTGTCAGAGTCAACCATTTTCTAGTACTTGCCTTTCAGAGCCATAAATAGTAATGAGCTGTTGGGAGTCTAAAGAATCTTTTCTCAGTGATACTGAGAGTGGACATGATTTAGTTTCAGAAAGTTGAGAGGAGTTGTAGCTATAGTAAAGACAAGAATACATTTTATCTGTTGCCTGCGTACAGTCTTTTATATAATTCATGTTTTTCATAATTCTGCATTTTAATTGACAGTAATATGATATCTTTGTTAATAAGAGCAAAGGCATTAAGTCAGTGAATACTGTTGTTCTCTATGACTGATTACTTTTTTGTTTGTATTCATAATCTGTATTATCAGAATCATTTAAAACCAAAGCTTTTATATTCCCTGCACACATTGCCAAAATGATTTAACACTGTTATTTCTACCCACCTGTAAGCTAACAGGATAAAAATGATGAAGTAATTACTATTATAATTTATATTTCAATCTATCCTTCAGGAAAAAGGAGAGGTGCTCAGTGCTTGCATTTAGACATACAGAATTTACTTCAACTATTACAGAACTATATAGATATTAGAAAACTTCACACATGTTAATCTTATTAACATCAGATGACCATAGATACATTGACATATGCCTCAGATCGGTGGTGTGCTTTCTTCCTAGTATCTTATGTTTGACTTGAGGGGCATTTCAGGAAAGCTGTGAAGAAAAGTAAATTATAGACATCAGCCTGCTTTGTGCCGTAGACATTTTAGAACATAAGGAAGAATCTGCATTCCAGTATACATGCAGAATTTGTCCCCAAATAAGGGTCTCTGAGCACCATCATGACAGTTGAGAACAGTATAGTTTGTGACTATGCTGAAAAAGCACTTTTATGTTCAGTTATTTATTTATTTTTAGAATTTATCTTTTAAAAGCATATATAACTGCTGGTGATTTTAGCATTAGCATTACTTAGAAGGGAGAGATAAGAAACAAAATTATATCTTAAGCTCTAGTAGATACTTAGACTCTAAAATGGATTTGACATATTGTCAGTTTTCCAAAGATTTTTTTTCCCACCTGGAGTAAGAAGAGAGGACTAGCGGAAACATTTGAGCTGAAAAGGCTTATGGGCAAAAAAAAAAAAAAAAGTGGGCCAAACCCTTGCAATATACCTTATTCAAGTGAAAGTACAGTGTCTAAGGATAAGAATACTTATTTAGAAACAAATGATTGTTTTAAAATACAATCTTAATAAAAGGTTTACATTTTTCTATTGCTGTTTTAAAATTTGCTACCCTGCATTCAGAAATATTATAAAAGAGTTAATACCAAAAATACTTTTAATGCCTGACATCTCTTACATTTCACATGGTTCTTTTTATTCAAATATCATTGTAAATAAGAATAAACTTGGATAAATTTGAGAGTAAACTTTAATTGTTGCAAAGTATGATTATCAATTTGTAAATTTACCCTTTGGCCTAATGTACATTTTTTAGTGTAGCCATTAAATTCTTTATATTTAACCTATTAATTTCACTTTATAAACATTTTTGATCTTAGTTGAATGTTGGGACAGTTTATAATTATGTAAAAAGTTTTTTTTTCCTATCAAGGTTGACTTTTTTGCACATTTTTTGGAAATGTGTAATTTGTACACTGATTTACTACTCTGGCCAATAATTGTTGATGGGTGTATGAGCATTATGAATGTGCATTGAACTACTGTCTGTGTCTCTATGTTTTAACTTTGAAGAAGTAGCCATCAGTAACTGCACTGCTATTAAAGACTTAAATTAACTTTATTGCTTTTATGAAGTATACTTATCTATGGTTCTATCTTTGTTGAAGAACTCAGGAGTTCAATATTGCTTTCTGATTTTATGTGTATTTTGAAATGCATTTAGTTGAAAGTTTGCTTGTAACTGTGTATCAGGGAATGTCTGTATGGAATTGTCTTTTTCTGTATGTAGGCACATTTATGTATTCCAGTAATTTCTTATTTTCATTTATTTCTACATTTTTATGAACTTGTTTTCTATAAGGGTACTGCTTAGTTAGAATTAAATATATAAAAAAGCTTTCTGAGAGATTATTTACTATGTGAGTATATTTTCAGCTGGCTGATAAAAAATATTTTTAAAATTTTGTTTTTAACCATTCAAAATATGTTTGTATTTCCAAAATTGGATACAAATTTACTTAGATATCAAATACTCTTGCAAGGAAGAGCATTGAATTTTCTTTTGAGAATTCTCTGAAATACAAATTAAGAGGAAAAAGAGGTGTTAAGCAGTAGCAAAATTCACTTTCCACTAAAATAGCCTTTGAATTCTGAGAGCTATGAAAAAAATGTAAGAAACTAAATTGTCTTGAAAAGATGCCAAGATTTTTATATCTCCAGTTTCTCTTGGCTGGTCCTACTGTTTTTGAATGATTCCTTTATTCTACCCCCAAAGATTTCAACTTTTGGGTATTTTCTTACTGGGCAAGGTCAGACCTTCTTTACGAAACAGTGCGTTGATATTTGTGATTCTCTCAAATTGACTATAAATTGGTTTAGAAATGTTTAAACATGCTTCAAGTGTCTTTATACTGTACTGTATATGTTAATTAACTGGCAGAAAAAGAATTGGAAATTATATTTCCAATCTGACAATGTTATTGTAGTTAAGGAAAACTTGGATTTTAATGTATGGTACCATGTAAAATTACTTGTGTTAGGAATAAAGTCCACCGTTGAAGTTTTATGTCAGTCACTAAGCTTATTATGTTGCAAGGAGACAGTATGATAAGTAAAACCTCCCAGAAGCCAGATACAGTGTGATACGTGCCATGTTTCATTTATATTTTGAGTTTTTGTTGTTCATTTAAAGTTGTACTTGTAAAAATGTATAAATCTGAGTTTTATAGTTTTTATGTATTTGTTTTTCTTGCTGGTAAATAGCCATTTAAAAATCTAATGTGAAAGAAACCATGTTTATATTTTGTTAGTGATCAATGACTTTGTTTATATGGAAATTTGTATATTGTTGGCACACATCTTTGTTTAGATTTATCGTGCATGGAGGCCTGCAATAATTAGCACAATGAAAACTGCTTTTTTTTACATGTTCTTTTTTTTTGTTTGTTTTTTTGAAAGATTGTGGTGCAGAGGGTTACTCTTAGTAACATGTATTATGGAATATAAATGAATGGCACTTTAGTGTTAATAAAGCTGATATTTATTTCCACTGTGATTGGTCTGTCCAGATCTTCTCTTGTACACATTATGTTCCCAGTTTTCCTTCCTTTGCCTGAGTTGATCACTTTCTAGGAGACCAAGAACAGACTAATCTAGAAACATTGCAACTAAATCTTTCCAGGATATAAATCTATAATGTCCTACCCAACAAGCCCTGGCATATCTTTTTTGGACACTTTGATTACCCAAAATCAGAAATTAACAGTGATTTAAAAATAGCATGAACAAAGCACTGTTTTTGAACCTGATGTGTCTTGTCTGTAGCTTCATGGACCATACAACAGTGCTAGACTATAAGGACTTACTATAACTGGGGCTCTTCAACTTTCAACTGAACTGCTCTTTTTAAAAAATAGCATAAACAAAGCCTATGTCAAAATGTAAGGAATGGATGTTCCCACAGTAATGGAGATAATTTAAATTAATACTTTGATATAGAGGGCAACTTAGCAATGTAAGTCAAAACCCTCAGAATGTGTTTTTTGACTCAGTAATTCTGTATCTAGAGATTAATTCTGTGGAAATGATAGTAAATGTGCTAAGATATAGCTAGAGGAGCCCTAAATTGAGGTTCTCTTATGTCCAACAATGAGGGTTATTGTAACAAAGTACCACAAGCTGGGTAGTATATAACATGATAAATTTGCCTCAACTCTAGAGACTACAAGTCCAAAATCAAGGTGTTGGCTTGTCCATGCTTCCTCTGAAACCTGCAGGGAAATCCTTCCTTGCTGCTTCCTAGCTTCTGGTAGCAGCAGGTTTTCCTTGGCTCATGGTAACATAACTCCAGTCTCTATCTTGTCTTCACAGGGTGTTCCCCTTCTTTGTGTCTATCCCTCTCTGTGTGTTTGCTTTTTTAATAAGGACACCACAGTCATAGTGGATTAAGGCCCACCCTGATGACCTAATTTTAACTTCTAAAAACTGTTACCAAATAATATTTTGAGATACTGGAGATTGAGACATCAAAACATTTCTTTTGGGGAAAACAAACCCATTATAATGTGCTCTGTGGCCCCTAAAATTTCATAGCCTATCCACATGCAAAATTAATTCACCCAACCCTACCATATCCCAGTCTTAATCATTTCAGCATCAATGCTAAGTCCAGTATTTCATCTAAACATCATCAACAGATCATTCAAATTGTGGGTAACACTTGGTATATAATTCATACTGGAGAAAAGTTCCTTTTCATCTGTGAACCTGTCAAACCAGACCAGTTACCTGCTTTCAAGTGGGAGAGATGGAGGATAGGCATTTTTATTTTAGAAGGGAGAAATCAAAAGGAAAAAAGGTCTGTGTCCCAAGCAAGTCTAAAACCTAATGGCCCAACAGATTCTATTTTATTTTAACACTTGAGGAAAATTCTCATTGGCTCCATGCTGTCTTGAGGAACTCCCTGGAGTGGTAGCATTGCTTCCTCACAGCCAAGGAAATGGCCTAAAATCATTAGACCCACACCCTGGGCCTTTGCTTTCCCAGCCCATGGTGGCAGCAGCAGCCCTGCTGGCCTCTGAATGCCCTCAAGTCACTCTTTTGGAAGTATAACACCTTTAGAGTTAAACAGCTCTGTCAGTCACTTTCTTGCCCATAGAATTCCAGCCTGCCTTCATTTAGTTCCATCTCTATCCTCTTCCAAGCTGGCAGGGTTTCTGCTGAGATAGTTGATTGCTTCCATAAGTCTTTAGCAAATAGTTTCTAGCCACACACCCTTGGTGTTTTCTGTAGAGCATACTTTCTCATTTACCATATGATTAGAATGAGAATTTTCCAAATCTTCAAGTCTGGCTCCTTTTTCTATAACAGTTCCTTCTTCAGTTTATTTCTTTCCTCACATTTTAGTATTAGTAGCAAATAGAAACCAGGCTGAACCTTCAATCTGTGCTTAGAACTTTATTCAGCTAAATAACCAATTTTATTGCTTACAATGTCTTCTTTCCATCCAACAGAAAACAATTCAGCAAAGTTCTCTGCCACTTTTCCTCTAGTTTCCAATAACACTCTCACTTCTGAGTGCTCTGCAGAATCACAGTTAATATCCATGTTCCTAGTCTCTTCAAGGTGATTGAGGCTTTTTCTATCATGCATCTCAAGATTCTTCCATCCTCTACCTTATTACCCAATTGCAAAGCCACTTGTATATTTTTAGGTATTTGGTACAGCAGCATCTCACTTTTCTTTAACGAAAACTGTATTTAGTCAGCATTCTTCAGAGAGGCAGAATTTTTGTTTTTCTTGGGAAACCTGTATTTGCTCTTAAGGCCCTCAACTGATTGGACGAGGCCTACCCACACTATTGATGGTATTCCACTTTAAAGTCTACTGATTGTAAATGTTAATTATATCTAAGAAATATCTTAATGGTAACACTATGATTGATGTTTGACAAAACAGTTGGACGTCATAGCCTAGCCAAGTTGATCATCACAAGGATTAAGCAAATAAACAGGGGGATCTGTTCAATGGAACTCTTACATTATTGACTAAAAGAGAGGAAGTTACATGAGATGTATAGTATGATCTCACTTTTTGTTAAAAAATAGAAAAAAGTATTGGGGTGTTACTCCAAGTTTGGTAGAGCTGTGTTTATTATTTTTGCTTATCTGTAATTTTTAAACTTTTAGGATAAATGTGGGTGTTTTGCTTAGTGCAAAATATTTTTTCTCAGCTTTATTGAGATATAATTGACATAACACTGTTTAAGTTCATGGTGTACAATGTGTTGATTTGATACACATATACCACAGTATGATTACTACTATAGCATTATCCATCATGTCACATCATTACCATTCTTTTTTTTGTGGTGAGAACATTAAGATCTACTCTGTTAGCAACTTTCAAGTATAGTATAGTATCATTAGCTATTATCCTGTAAATTATATTTCCAGAAGCCACTTGTCTTTTAACTGGAAGTTTTACTCTAACCAGCATCTCCCCCAGTTCCCCAACCTCTCAGACCTAGGTAGCCACCATTCTTTTCTGTTTCTGTGAGTTCAGATTTTTTTAGATTCACATGTAAATGAGATCATACCATACTGTCTTTCTCTGCCTGACTTATTTCAGTTAGCGTAATTCCCTCAAAGTCCATTCATATTGTCTCAACAGGATTTTCTTCTTATGGCTGAATACTATTCTATTGTGTGTGTCTTCATTCATCCATTGACAGACACTTAGTTTGTTTCCGTATCTTGGCTACAGTGAATGATGCTGCAATAAACATGTGAGTGCAGCTCTCTCTTCAAGATTCTGTTTCCAGTGAGGATGGGACTGGCTAAAGTGAGGTGGCAGACCATGCGGGCAGGGCTGACTGAAAGGGAAACTGAGACTCAGAGCTGCCTATGGACTACAGCAGGGGTTGCTACAGTGGGAGAAACTCCCAATCTCACATGAGAGTTCATTGGAAAGTGGGGCTAGAGTTGAGCAGGGGAGCTGCATTATTCCCTCTCTTTCCCTTCCTCCATAGGTAGTGCTGCAGTGCAGTAAGGAGGGTTGCCCTGCCCTGGTGAATACCTAAGGGCACACCCCTTTACAACTTAACAGATGCACCCAAACAAAGAAAGAGGGCCCAAATGAAAGAACAGATCTAAACTCTAGAATGAGAGCTAAGTGGTGAGGAAATAGCCAACCTATCTGATGGAGATTTTAAAGCCCTCGTAATCAAAATGTTCACAGAACTAAGTGAGCTTGGTTGAAAAATGAAAGTACAAATGAAAGACACCCAAAGTGAAATAAAGCAAAATATTCAGGGAACCAACAGTAACAGGAAGGAAACCAGGACTCATATCAACAATTTGGAACAAAAGGAAGAAATAAACATCCAACCAGAACAGAATGAAGAAACAAGAATTCAAAAAAAGGAGGAGAGGATGAGGAACCTCTGGGACAACTGTAAATGTTCCAATATCTGAATTATTGGGGTGTCAGAAGGAGAAGAACAAGAGCAAGAAATTGAAAACTTACTTGAACAAATAATGAAGTAAAACTTCCCCAATCTGGCAAAGGAAATAGACTTCTAGGAAATCCAGGAAGCCCAGAGTCTTTCAAAGAAGTTGGACCCAAAGAGGAACACACCAAGGCACATCATCATTACATTACCCAAGATTAAAGATAAGGAGAAAATCTTAAAAGCAGCAAGAGAAAAGGAGACAGTTATCCACAAAGGAGTTCCCATCAGACTGTCAGCTGATTTCTCAAAAGAAATCTTGCAGGCAAGAAGGGGCTGGAAAGTATTCCAAGTCATGAAAAACAAGGACCTACATCCAAGATTACTCTATTCAGCAAAGCTTTCATTTAGAATGGAAGGGCAGATAAAGTGCTTCCCAGATAAGGTCAAGTTAAAGGAGTTTATCATTACCAAGTTCTTATTATATGAAATGTTAAAGGGATTTATCTAAGAAATTGAAGAAGATCAAAAACTACAAACAGTCAAATGCCAACAAAATCACAGCTATCAACAAATGAACCTAAAAAAATAATGAAAACAAACTGAGCAAACAACTAGAACAGGAACAGAATCAGAGAAATGGACATCACATGGAGGGTTTTCAGTGGGGGCAGGGGGAGGAATAGCAGGGGGAAAAAAAAGACTGTTTTCATTTTCATTGGTTGTAAAGCCAGGAGTAGAAATCCTGGATCATATGCTAGGTTTATTTTTCATTTTTTGAGGACCCCCATACTGTTTTCTATAATGGCTGCACCAATTTTCTTTCTCACCAACAGTGCACAAGGGTTCCCTTTTTTCCACATCCTTGCTGACATTTATTATCTCTTGTCTTTTTGGTGAGAGCCATACTAACAGGTGTGAGGTGATATCCCATTGTGGTTTTGATTTGCATTTCTCTGATGATTAGTGATGTTGAGCATCTTTCCATGTACCTGCTGGCCATTTGTTTGTTTTCCTTTGAAAAATGCCTGTTTATTTCCTCTGCCCAATTTTTAGTTGGATTGTTTGTTTTTGTATTCAAGTGTATGAGTTTTTTATATATTTTAGCTAATAGCCCCTTATCAGATATGGTTTGCAGATTTTTTTATTCTATATGCTGCCTTTTCATTTTGTTGTTGTTGTGTAGAACCTTTTAATTTTTACGTTTTCCCCACTTATTTTTGCATTTGTTGCTTGTGCTTTTGTTGTTATATACAAAAAATTGTTGCAAACACCAATGTCAAGGAGTCTTTTCCCTATATTTTCTTTCAGGAGTTATATGGTTTCAAGTTTTAGATTTAAGTCTTTAATCTATTTTGAATTAGTTTTTTTGAGTGGTGTAAAGTAAGGCTCCAATTTCATTCTTCTGGATATGGTTATCCAGTTTTCCCAATACATTTATTTAAGAGACTGTCTTTTCCCCATTGAGAATTCTTGTCAAATATTAGTTCACAAAATACTTTATTAATTACAAAAATGTTAGATTAGTCATTCTTCCACATCATCATCTTCAGTAAAATTGAACAGGTTTAGCAGTAAGAGCTTTTAAAAAGGACATGTGTTTAACCTACCATTTCTATTTCTCAGAATTTACTTTAAGAAAACAACCTAAGATGCAGTTAAAGATTTATATCCAATGACATTCATCGTAGAGCTACTTACAATAAGATAAAATTGAACAATCCAGGTGTTTGTTCCAGGGCTTGGGTAAGTAAATAATGATATTGCCATACAATGGAAAATTAGTAATTAAACATTCATTTTAATGAGGGGCAAACAAAGCTTGTTAGGAGGATATAAAATTATATCTGTCCAAGTAATACTTACATGTCATAAAAACTTCTGCAGGGAAAAAAAAGCCTGGAAGAAAATAAGCCAAAACATTGATAGCCTTTGCCATGCATTTCTTTGTTTTCCAAGATTTTTGCATGACCAGTATTACTTATCGAAGAAAATATTGAAGTACAAAAGGCTGTTTTAAAGGTTTGGTAATTCCACTTCTTGAGTAAGTGAAATTTATGTAGAGCAGGGACCAACAAACCAATTTACTGAAGGCCATTTAGCTGAGAACTGACCTCTACATTGCAAATCCTGTAGCTGAGTCTCAGTCCTCAATTTTCTCAGCCAGTCAGCAGCATCTAAAACACTCAATCAGTTCCTCCACCTTGAAATAAATTTAATTGAAAGCAGGACTTCCAGGACTCCTGATTTTTCTATCTCACTGACTATTCCCCAATGGGGGATGCCCAGTTCTCCCTCATCTTTCAGCCTCTTCACTAAAATATTCTCAAACCTTTCTTCTATCTACATTCATTCTCTAGGTAACTTCAATTAGTTTTTTAGCTTCAATACAATAGATATGTTGACAGTTCTCAAACTTATATTTCTAAGTCCCAGAACTAACGACTTACATTCAACTGCCTTCTTGACATGTCATTTAATTGTCTAATAGGCCACTTCAATGGACTGAATTGCATCTTCCCCATAATTCATTTGTTAGCTCTAACCCCTAATGTGCCAGTATTTGGAGATAGAGCCTGTGAAGGGGTGATAGAGGTTAAAAGAGTTAACAAGGGTGAGGCTCTAATCCAGCAGAGCTGATGTCCTTATGTAAGAGGAACAGACACCAAAGAGCTTGCCCTTTCTTCAATCCCTATGTGAGGATACAGTGAGAAGGCCAGAAGGCAGCCATCTGCAAGCCAGGAGGAGAGCAAGAGCTTGATCATGTTCTTCCAGTCTCTAGAACTTTAAGAAAATAAATTTCTGTTGTTTAAATCACACAGTCTGTGGTATTTTGTTATTACACTGGAGCAGACTAATACAACTACTCATATTCAGTATGTCTAAAAGTACCCTTCAAATATGTACCTTCCCTAAGGTATACATTTGCAGTTTCTCAGGCCAAAAATCTTGGGAGAGAGTTATCCTTTATTCTTTCTCTAGTCAGTCTGCACATCAAGCTCTAGCTTCAAAATATATTCAGAAAGGAACCACTTTTCATTACTTTTACCCTTACCACACCGGTAAAGTAAAAAAAAAAAAAAAAAAAAAAACTTTAAAAAGTTTTCAGTTACAGCTGACATTCAATATTATATTAGTTTCAGGTATACAGCATAGTGGTTAGATACTTCTATAAATTAAGAGGTGATCCCTCAATAAGTCTTGCATCTATCTGACCCCATATATAGTTATTACGATACTGTTGACTATATTTCCTATGCTGTACTTTATATCCCTGTGACTATTTTTTAAACTAATTTGTAGTTCTTAATCACTTCACTTTTTTCATTCAGCCTCCCCAAACCCACTTCCAACTGGCAACCATCAGTTTGTTCTCTGTGTCTATGAGTCTGTTTTTGTTTTGTTTATTTGGGTTTTTAGATTCCATATATAAGTAAAATTGTATGATATGTGTCTTTCTGACATGTCACTTAGCATAACACTATCTAGGTCCATCCATATTTTTACAAATGGTAGTGTCATTTTTTATGGCTAAGTAGTATTTCATTATATATTATGTACCACATTTTTATCCATTCATCTTTTGGTTGGAGCATTTAATGCATTTACATTTGAAGTATTGATAGGTGGGTAGTTATTGTCCTTTCATTAAATTGTTTTCTGATTGTTTTTGTAGTTTTGTGTTCCTTATTCTCATGCTCTGTTCTCTTGTATGTTGACTTTCTGTGATGGTATCTTTTGGATTCCTTTCTTTTTACTTCTTTTCTATCTATGGTATATTTTTAGTTCACAGTTACCATGTGCTTCATATATATACCAAGCTACATTTACAGCAGTCCGTTTTAAGTGATGGTGGTTTAAATTTGAACACATTCTAAAATCACTACCAGTTTTACTCCCTCCCTCCACATTTGTTTTTGTCATCATTTTTTACTTGGGTATTTGTATTTCCTTTAGTTTACTGTTGTAATTACACATGATCTTTCTACTTTTGCCTGTTAACCTTTTACTAGGTTTAGTATTGGTTGGTTCACTGCCTTTATTGTTATGCCAATGAGAATTTTTTCCTTGTGATATTTTCTTATTCATATTTTTAATCCCCCCCCCCACACTTATTTTTAAAGAAGTCCCTTTAACATGTCTTGTAATACTTGTTTACTGGTGATGAACTTGAGATTGTTTATGTCTGGGAAGCTCTTTTTCCTTTGATTCTGAATGATAGCCTTTCTGGATAGAGTTGCCTTAGTTGTAGGTCCTTGCTTTTCATAACTTTGAATTGTGGACAAAAAAGGGGGATTCCATGCAAAGAAACCTCAGATGATCTGATCATAAATTCCTAACTGGACAGGTCATGGTAGGTGGTCATGCCCCAGCCATATAACTTTTTTTAATCCTCATCAAAGGATATGCTTATTGATTTGACAGAGAGAGAGGGAGAAACACTGATATGAGAGAGAAACATCAATAACTTGGCTCCCAAATGGGCTTCGACTGGGGATCTAACCTGCAACCTAGCTATGTGCCCTGACTGCGAATCAAAACTACACCCTTTGGTGTGTGAGATGATGCTCCAACCAATTGAGCCACCAGGCCAGGGTCCCAGACATATAACTTTTTAGTAAAAGATTTATCTTTGCCTTTACCAAGCCCTGTGCATTGTTTCTGTGCATCTAAGTTAACACACTTTTGAAATAAGCGGTAACTACCTTCAAGAAAGCACATAATCTTGTTAACTATCCTGTAAGCTACTACCTTGCTTTCTCTCACCTCCTTGTATCTTCCTTATGTTCCCTTCCCTCCTTAATTTCAAATGTGTAAAAGAACCTGCAAAACTGTTATTCTTTGGAGCACTTGAGATCCTGCTCCCTGATATTTGTCATCAGTTTGGCTCAAATAAACTCATAAAAACTGCAGGTTTGGATGTTTCTTAAATTCACAGAATATGGCAATCCCTTCTGGCCTGCAAAGTTGCTGTTGAGAAATCAGCTGAGTCTTAATGGAAGCTCCCTTGTAAGTAACTGCTTTTCTCTTGCTGTTTTATAAGTTTCTCTCTTTGTCTTTAATCTTCAGCATTTTTATTGTAATGTATCTTGGTGTGGGCCTCTTTGAGTTCATACGCCAAGCCATTTCTCACCTGGAGCACTGCAAAGAGGCATTTCAAAGATGTGTTAATTTAGATGCAGAAGAACAATGGACAGGGCTTGCTTATGGTAAATAGTGACCTTTGCTAAGGGTACTAAAGGCCTAGGACATGATTGACCACCATGACCTGCCAAGTTAGGAATTTTTGATCAGATTGCCCTGGGAGGTTCCTTTCTGTCACTGGACTTGTCAGATTTATTATAGCACCCCATTTTGGTCCATACTCTTACCTGCCAAACCTGTTGTGGGCCCTGAGAAAGAAGATTACTGAGAAAGGGCTCACAGTGGTTAAGTGGGCTGAAATTAAAGAACAAACAAACAACAAAAAACAGCTTAGCAGCTATTTCCACACAGGGGCCTCTCATGCAAAGTGCACATCAGTGAAAAGCCTGCATTGAGCTGCCTGTGACTGGTACTGAGCTGCCTGCACGCACAGTGTTGTTGCCAGCTGAGCCAGCCCTTATAAAAAGAAGTTCCTGGAAACCTATTTCAACCAATAGGACTGAGGCTTTCCTCTTTGAATGGAGCTATGCAGCTATATCCTCATCAGCTTCTTCAGTAACCAAACAGAGCAGCTTCATTCTGGTCAATTAGGGACAATGCCTTCTGAAGCAATCAAACTGAGGATTTGGAATCCTCATTTGATGAGGACAGATCAATCAGGGACTAGGAACTTCTGTTTATAAGTACGCTCCCCTCTGGGTTAAGGAGTGTACCTTCTCTTTCCACAAAAAGTGGAGACCGAATTTTGCTGATTGGAGCTGAAGTTTGACATGGCCAAAGACAGCTGCCAGAGCAGAGAGGAGCAGACCTGCGCAGAGCCTTGAGGAGGCAGAGCAGAGCTGTGTAGCTGGACAGGGCCTGGCTCCAGGGCCTCCTCAGAGAACTGCTGCTTCATAATTGGGCTTTGCAACTGTTTTGCATTGAATAAAATTTATTTTTCACCGCTCCTCAAATTGGGGATTTCTGTTAGTGTTGAATGGGGACCAACTACCAACCACCATCTGTTGTTACTTACCGTCACATTTGTTCTGCGCCAGTCCGGGCCCAACACACAGAACAGTCACTTCTTCAGATCTTTTGCTGTAACACCACCAGGTCAGAGGATCTGATCACTGCAAGTAGAATGGCACTACTGCCCTGGCCCTGGGCCCTGTTTTATTCATTCTTGGCGGTTAACACCAAATTTGTTCACTGCCAACATCTGTAGAGTTTAAGTTCCAGGGGCCTTCCAACAGTGGCTAAAACTACTTGAGGACCATGCCAGGCGCTCAGGAAATACATATCACCGTGTGTATACATATAAGAAAGAATCACACGACCCGCGCCGGGTCGCACGAACTGGGTCGCGTCGTTCAGCAGCCACTCGCTCGCACCCCCGCTTCCCGGCTCACAGGCCTACCCCGCCCCCGGAGCTTAGGGGCGGGACTTTCCTTGTGGTCGTTGGAAGAGTTTCCGGGTGAACCGGAAGTGAGCGGAGAGCAGCCGGCCCTTCGGAGGCAGACAGCTTGTCTCTTACTCTTGGCGCCATGGGCAAGAGGGACCGGGCGGACCGCGGTGAGCGGTGGCGGGGGCGCGCCCGGCTGTCCGCACTCGCGGTCGCGTCATTCTCTGCCACCAGTACCCCGAGCCGGCGGGGGGCGCGGGGAGGGTAATGGTGATCCGTGGCCCTTGGGCAGCCCTGGGGGAGAGTGGGCAGTGTCCTGGGTCGGGTGGGCAGGGTCTGAGGGAGAGGCGCCCGGCAGCACTTGACTCTTGGCCGGGAAATGTGTGGGCTGCTGCAACCTGGCTGCGACCGGGTTCCCGGAAATGCCGCTAGGCGCGGCAGAGGGGCCTTGCTCCTGGGGGGCTCATTTCTGTGTCCACATCTGCAGATAAAAAGAAGTCCAAGAAGCGGCACTACGAGGATGAGGAGGAAGATGAAGATGATACCCCTGGAAATGATTCTCAGGAGGCGGTGCCCTCGGCTGCCGGAAAGCAAGTGGATGAGTCTAGCACAAAATTGGATGAGTATGGAGCCAAGGACTACAGGCTGCAGATGCCGCTGAAGGCCGACCACATCTCCCGGCCCCTCTGGGTGGTGAGCATACTGACAGCCAGGGCAGGACCCCCAAGGAATCTTTGGGGCTTTGAATTTCTAATTCAGGCTACTGTTGGCAGAGTTGGCTGGGGAGAGCTTTCATACTGGTAGTGTGGACAGCGGAGATAGGGATCGTAGGTGTGCACACCTGCGCCAGCTTCCTTCCTCTCTAACCCCACCTTTTCCTCCCCCTTCTCTCCACTTCTACTACAGGTTTGGGAATACTTTTATCTACTGAATAGATGGAATTTATTATATACCATTTTAATTCCCCACTTTAAAAAACTTGTGAAGACATAGTTGTTATGTTTTTTTTTTTTTTTTTTGCTCAATTTGAAGTAATCAAGGTTCTGCATTCATTTGATCTAGCCAAAAGGTAACTTGAGGATAGATGGTAAGGTGGGTTTTCCTGTGAAGAGTAATGGGAAGCAGCTACTGACTTTGTAAACCTTTTCTTCTATTCTTTTCACTCTCTGTATGTGATCAAAGTAAAAGGCCCCACAGTTGGCTGAAGGAGTGCTTACAAAACTATCCCTGGTGTATCACTTTTTGAGCAACTTAATCTTTTATAGATAAATGATATGGGAAAAAAACTAATAGTCTTAGAAACTCATCAGTTTCATGTCTGTTTTGGTGTTTCTCAGGCTCCTGATGGCCACATTTTTTTAGAAGCCTTCTCTCCAGTTTACAAATATGCTCAAGACTTCTTGGTGGCTATTGCAGAGCCAGTGTGCCGACCAACCCATGTGCATGAATACAAACTGACTGCCTACTCCCTATATGCAGCTGTCAGTGTTGGGCTGCAAACCAGTGACATCACTGAATACCTCAGGAAGCTCAGTAAGACTGGAATTCCCGAAGGAATCATTCAGTTTATTAAGGTAAGTGGGGGCAAAGGCTGGCACTTTTGTACTCCTTGTTAACATAGTAATATTGAAGACAGGTGTGACATATTGTTAACTGTGGCAGTCAAGAAAATGGCCATTCAGATCTAGTGTGGGGAGTATAATAACTGATTACCATATCAGCTGCTACTCCTGTGGATCCAGCATTGTGTTCTTGCTGAGGCCACACTTCCCATGAGATGTTCTTAGCCAGTGGGTACTCACACAATGAGGGTAGTAATTCAAGCCCATTTTGGCCAAGGTTATTTGGGAAAATAACCAAAGCTAATGGTGGTGTAGACTGAATTGTGTACTCTCCACAATTCATATCTTTGAGCCCTAACCACATTTGAAGTAAGGAAGTAATTAAGGTTAAATGAGGTCATCAGTGTGATTCCCTGATTGTGGGTAAAGCATAGCTCCCCCACAACCACAGATGAGAAGAAATCTACCAAGACATGATCTGCTTAGGGAAGAAAGGTGGCAATCTTTCTGAGGAGAAGGGCCTGGAGTCTCTTTCTCAGTGGGCTTTTATTGAGTTTAGTTTGCATAGATTGCATAGTTTGCATAGCATGCATGTAAAGCTCATCAATCAATGTCAGACAGTAATGATCAAAGAAAGGAGATAAGGTTAACAGCATTTCTGGGATCATGGGGGTCCTTTTGAGTCAGGGTCTGGTAGACAGTTTGATGCCAATTGGCCATCAGACCTGGGGAAACAAACTTATTTTGTGCTTGGACCCTAAACATTTAGTATGTATAGCTGAGGACATTGTTAGCAAAGCAGGTTTCACAGGATTTAATGCATTCTTTCTCAGGTCGGGTTGCTCCTGGAAACCACTGGTTCTGGCACAGGGGTGCACCCTGCTTCTCATTGTTTCAGGCCTGAATCAGGCAGGGGAAGCAAGGCAGCCAAGAGATTAGGAGACTTTTTACAGATAGAATGAGGACTCAGGCTGTGACAAAGCTGAGGGTTGGGGGTCTTTTGTCCCTCCTCTATAGTCCTCTAAGTTCTTCTATGATGGCCCCTTCATGACTGTGCCTGTCTTAGGTTGTTCCTTCTTGAGGAATCTTACCCATAATTGACTATCCAACCATCCTGCAGGGTGAAGTAAAGGGGGCAGAAGCTGCGCCCCTGCCAGGAAGATAAGTTTTGTCTCCTTAGTGGCTTATGGTCCCAAGGTCCCCTAGCTGTGGGGCCTTTTTGCCTGTCGGCAAGGTTACAGCTCCTGAAACCAGGCAGGGCAGTTCCCAACACCTGATCCAACAGGATTAGTGTCCTTATAAGAAGAGACACCAGAAGGCTTGTTTACTCTCTTTCTTTTTGCATGTACGCAAAGAAGAGATCATGTGAGCACAAAACAAGAAAGCTCTCTGTAAGCCAGGAGGAGAACCTTCACTAGAAACTGAATCACTGGTACTTTGATTCCAGACTTATAGAAATAAGTTTCTGTTGTTAAACCACCCAGTCTATGTTGTTCTGCATAACAGCCCAAGTAGAATAACACAAATAGTAAACTCCATCTAAGGCTGACCTGCATCAGACAATAGTCAACAGTTTTCATTAGGGAAAGTCAAAAAGAACTTCAGATGTTGAAGTGGGTAGTGTTCCAAATGAGAGCAGTTGAACATGCTTGGGTTTGTTCAAAGAGATAGGTGAAATACCTTTCAGAAGAGATGGACAGTAGCTTTTGTTGCCCTCTGCTTATCTAAAGGGAGTTGGATTCAAACCCCAAAGTCTGGTGTGGCAGAAGATGAGTGCCACAAGGCTCCAGAACAGTAATGTATCCAACCTCAGAGAAGCTAGCAGCACTTCTGGAGAGAGTTCTCTTCTCCTGTGGTATGGAAGGCTGCCCAGTGGAAAGGGCCTGCTACTTGCTGGAATGAGCCACATCAGCACTTGCTTCACTCATTCTTGGCTGGGAGCTGCCTGCAGGCATGTAGGTGTTGTCACAGTGTATTGGTGGATCTAGAACGGCAGCTATGGAGGCAGGCAGCAGCCTTGGGTCTGAGGGGTGGCTTTTCATGGCCACCACACAGTCTGGAGGGATGTATGTTGTATTCTGTACCATTAAGAAGCTTACATGCTAGTTGGGGAAGTAGAAACCTTGGTGAGGCCAGGAAGCTTTGCATTTAATTTACACAACAAACAATTACAGAACACACTCTCTGGCCAGCTTTGTGTTGGGAGCTGGAGTAATACTGATGTGGTATGATAGGTCTGTGGATTAGACTGGGGCCTGTGGGAATAGAGAATAAAGGGAAAATAAGGATTTTAAGCTGTGCTTTATTAATTAAGAAATGTGCATCAAAATGAGTTAGACAAGAAAAAGGTGTTGCTCTCAAAAAGAAGAGTTTAGTAGAAAAAGCTCAATTTAGGCAGCTCTGATCGTGTTAGGATTGTACGTTGAGTTTTCCTACAGTAACATGAACTCTACACTTGGTTGATAGGTGGTAGGTCGTGCCTAGTAGTGAATGCATTCTGAGTGAGCTGCATGTCGCTAATTTTACCTGATTTGTTACTCCTTGCAGTTGTGTACTGTCAGTTATGGAAAAGTCAAGCTGGTGCTGAAGCACAACAGGTAAGGGATTCTGTGTGACAGGTCTGTCTAAGGCACTTTCACTCTTTGTGCTGCAGATGTTAAGAAGCCAACATTTGTGGACTGTCCACTCTGCATCAACACCCACTCCCCTGAGTAAGGTGATACAAAGGAATAAGTAAAGTAATGTGGCCAAATCTAAAAGTTTCTTCACTGGCCACCATGTTCCCCCAAGTGGAGCTGGGGCTCAGATTCTGGTTTATTTGTCTTCATAGTATGGCTTTGTCTACAACTCTCATGTTAGGTAGCTAGTAGTTTATAGCTTAGATTTGGCAAAGGGTTGTGGGAGAGTGATAAAGTGGAGAGAGGCATGAGGTCACTGTTTTTAGACATATAACTGAGCAGTGTGACCTTCTGAAAATGGTGTACTGGTCAGTTGGTACCTTCTTCCTCTTGTAGGTACTTTGTTGAAAGCTCCCACCCTGATGTCATCCAGCATCTTCTCCAGGACCCAGTGATTCGGGAGTGCCGCCTGAGGAGCTCTGAGGGGGAGGTGACTGAGCTCATCACAGAGACTTTCACAAGCAGATCTGCTGTACGTGAGCTTCTGGGTCACCCTGGGGGTGGGAGGATTTGGTATTATAGCTATCTCAGGTGCTCCTGTTTCAGTATTTGCAATCTAGTGGCCTTGCTGTTTTCTTGCAACTTAAGTTCTTGCTTGGTAACAGTGGGGTTAACTGTTGTATGTGAATCCAAATCCTGTCTTTCTCTTACAGATTGCAAAGACTGCTGAAGACAGTGGTGGGCCCTCTACTTCCCAGGTTGCAGATCCACAGGGTAAATCTGACATCCCCACAGACCTATTTGACTTTTATGAGCAAATGGACAAGGATGAAGAAGATGAAGAAGAGACACAGACAGTGTCTTTTGAAGTCAAGCAGGTTATTGAACAGATCCCCTCTTGGTTCCTTCTCTAAGACAATGTCAGAAGCTGGTTCAGTGCTGCACAGATTCTCTCTAGTCTGTGTGAGAGGAAGGAATGCTCATCTGTTCCCAAATTGCTTTCTCCTTCTTGGTATCTATGGGCCATAGCAT
This sequence comes from Anoura caudifer, assembly GCA_004027475.1. Lineage (NCBI taxonomy): Eukaryota > Metazoa > Chordata > Mammalia > Chiroptera > Phyllostomidae > Anoura > Anoura caudifer. Next base: position 39,360 of record PVKU01006225.1, read on the forward strand.
CATTCTTCCTAATGGAGTTGGATATAGGTGTCTCATTCCTCATGCTGGTGGGTCAGCCTTTACAAGTTCTTAGGGAGGTATGAGAAATGGTGCCAGAGGGGCATTTTTGGTGGCTGGTTGGATTTCATTTTGTGTGTGTCCTTAGTTTGGGTTGCCTTTCCATGTTTTAATCCAGCTGTTACTAAGCAGGATCTAAAGTTGCCAAAGCCCAGATAAACTACTGTCCTTTTGACCGCAAGGCCCCCTTAGAGTATGAGTATGCTCTGGAGTTAGGAAGGTTATAAAACTTACTTTGTTCTCACTCCCTAGGAGATGATTGAGGAGCTTCAAAAACGTTGCATTCACCTAGAATACCCTCTGTTGGCAGAATATGACTTTCGGAATGATTCTGTTAACCCTGATATCAACATTGACCTGAAACCCACAGCTGTCCTTAGACCTTATCAGGAGAAGAGCTTGCGGAAGATGTTTGGAAATGGACGTGCTCGTTCAGGGGTCATTGTTCTTCCTTGTGGTAAGTGATACGTAAATGAAGATCTCCAGGCTGCCTCCCACTCTCCTTGTGTACCTTTCTCTAAATGTACCTCACACCTGGCCAGGGAACAGCCATGGTCAGATGGCTCCCTGATTCAGGACTTGAAAAGTATTTGAGTGCTTGCTGTGTGCAGGACCCTGACCTCCACACTAGGATGTAATGGTGGAGAGAGCAACACTCTGATCTGAAGCTTATTCTGGTGAGGTGGAGACAGATGGTATACAAATCACCTAAGCAATGTGTGAAATCTTGGGCAGTGAAGAAAAACAACACTGCCAGGGAGGTATCATATTGCATGCTGGGTTGGTCTCTTTTTCTTTGCAGTCAGGCTGTTGAAGCTGGTTTGTGTGGAGGTTCCCTGGCACAGACACTGACTTGCTTCTATCTGATACCATTTATCCCAGGTCATGACAGCTCATGGCCTACCTTCACGGTCTGCAGTCACAACGACTCCGCTGTCCTGGACTTAAGCTGGCAGAAGCTCTAGGAGAGTGATCTAGGCCTTTAGGTGGTTGTTCTTTTTTAAAAGCTCCACGAGTTATTTTTTGTTTTTTTACTTATTTTTTAATATATTTAATTGACTATGCTATTACAGTTGTCCCATCTCTCCCCCATCAATCCCCTCCACCCTGCACACCCCCTCCCACCCACATTCCCCCCCTTTAGTTCATGTCCGTGTGTCATAAGTTCTTTAGCTTCTACATTTCCCACACTATTCTTGCCCTCCCCCTGTCTATTTTCTGTCCACCATCTATGCTACTTATTCTCTGTACATTTTCCCTCCTCTCTCCTCCTCCCACTCCCCTGTTGCTAACCCTCCATGTGATCTCCATTTCTGTGTTTCTTTTCCTGTTCTAGATGTTTGCTTAGTTTGCTTTTGTTTTAGGTCTGGTTGTTAATATCTGTGAGTTTGCTGTCTTTTCACTGTCCTATTTTTTATCTTCTTTTTCTTAGATAAGTCCCTTTAATATTTCATATAAGAAGGGCTTGTGATGCTGAGCTCCTTTAACTTCACCTTATCTGAGAAGCGCTTTATCTTCCCTTCCATTCTAAATGAAAGCTTTGCTGGATAGAGCAATCTTGGATGTAGATCCTTGCCTTTTATGACTTGGAATACTTCTTTCCAGCCCCTTCTTGCCTGTAAGGTCTCTTTTGAGAAATCAGCTGACAATCTGATGGGAACTCCTATGTAGGTGACTGTCCCCTTATTCCTTGCTGCTTCTAGAATTCTCTCCTTCATTTTAATCTTGGCTAATGTAATTATGATGGCCTTGGTGTGTTCCTCTTTGGGTCCTCCTTCTTTGGGACTCTCTGAGCTTCCTGGACTTCCTGGAAGTCTATTTCCTTTGCCAGATTGGAGAAGTTCTCCTTTATTATTTGTTCAAATAATATTTGTTCAAATAGTTTTCCACTTGTTGCTCTTCCTCTTTCCCTTCTGGCACCCCTCTAATTTGGATGTTGGGACGTTTAAAGATGTCCTGGAGGTTCCTTAGCCTCTCCTCATTTTTTTGAATTCTTGTTTCTTCCTTGTTTTCTGTTTGGTTGTTTCTTTCTTCTTTCTGGTCCACTCCATGGATTTGAGTCCCAGTTTTCCTCCCATCTCTATTGGTTCCCTGTGCGTTTTCCTTCATTTCACTTATTGTAGCCTTCATTGGTTCATCTAATTTCTCAGCAAAATCAGCCAATTCAGTGAGCATTCTGATCACCAGTGCTTTGAACTGTGCATCTGATAAGTTGGCTATCTCTTGGTCACTTAGATGAATTGGCTCTGGTGCTTTGTTTTGTTCTCCCATTTGAGCCATTTTTGGGGTTTTTTTGGTCTGGTTTTGGCTGTTATATAATGAGGGGAGGAGCCTTAGGTGTTCTCCAGAGCAGGACAGCCCAATCTGGGTAGTGACTCTGTATGCGGGGGCCAGTCCGAGAGGGAACAATGGCGCTTGCTCTGCTGTCTCTTGGATTCCAGTCCCTTTCAACACTTCGCCTGGGCCTGTATTATCTGCATGCGAATGCGGGACAACCTGGTCAGCCAGCCACCTTGCGCACACCGTTGCCACCCCGTGCCCGGGGTCCACTAGCTGCCACCTGTGTGCCTGGGTCCTTCAACCTCCACTTTTTCCTGCCGCAACTCCGCCCCTCTTACTGGTCTGGACGAATGGTTGTTAGACTTCCGTATAGTTCAGTTTTCTATCAGTTCTGGTTGTTTTCTTGTTTCTAAATCTTTGTTGTCCTTAATTTTGGTTGTACGAGGAGGCACAGTGTGTCTACCTACGCCTCCATCTTGGCTGGAAGTCCTCCACAAGTTATTTTGATGCACATTCCTGGTAAAGGAAGACTTGCTACCTAAAGGAATAGCTTGAATTTTTTATCTTGATCTTCAAGTGGTTGATGGTAGTAAATGTGGAAGCTCCTGAAATTTCACCTTCTCTGTCTTTATCAGCAGTGTAAGCACTTACTACATTTTTGACTTCTCAGCCCACTTGGTTGTGTAGTCATGACAGCTGTCTTTTGCTGAGTGCTCCATGGTGCATCTGTGTGCTGGGCACAGTCTACCCCAGAAGCACCATTTTTTCATGGATTTGGGCACCTTATGCCTTAGTTTTAGTTCTACCACATTTGAAATGACAACAATAGAGTCTCTTATCTCTTGTTTGTTTTGAGGTTTCAGGTTTTAAACAAGATACATGTAAAATGCTACAATAGGGGCTGGCACTTGCCTCTTTTACTTTTTACATTTGTGTATAAAGTGAGCATGGCTCCATTTTATAAAGAAGAAAACAGGCTCCAGAGCAGTAAGTGCTTCATAATGTCAGCTGTGAAGATGGTTACAAATAATTTGTCCAGTTTTGTGTGCTGATGAGTCTGTCTGTCTCTGTCCTTCATTTCAGCTTGGCCTTGGGTAGGATTGTTCTTTGGTTTCTAATAGGTGCTGGGAAATCCCTGGTTGGTGTGACAGCTGCTTGCACTGTCAGAAAACGCTGTCTGGTGCTAGGCAATTCAGCTGTGTCTGTGGAGCAGTGGAAAGCCCAGTTCAAGATGTGGTCCACCATTGATGACAGCCAGATCTGCCGGTTCACCTCTGATGCCAAGGATAAGCCCATAGGCTGTTCCATTGCCATCAGTACCTACTCCATGCTGGGCCACACCACCAAAAGGTCCTGGGAGGCTGAGCGAGTTATGGAGTGGCTCAGAACTCAAGAGTGGGGCCTCATGATCTTGGATGAAGTACACACCATACCAGGTAAGCAGGGTGAGAGCTAAGTTGCCCACTCGTTGCATAGACAAAAACTGATTTCCAGCTGTTGGTTTGAGGGAGGGGCTGCTATGCAGTACAACCATCTTCCTACAGAGACTTACCGGGTATAGCTTTTAAATAAATCCTAAGTGTCCTGGCTGTGTAGCTCAGTTGGTTAGACATCGTCCCACTATGGCAAGGTATGGGTTTGATCCCCAGTCAGGGCACATACAAGAATCAGCCAGTGAATGCATCAGTAAGTGGAACAACAAATCGATGTTTCTCTGTCCCTCTCTTCCTTTCTCTCTTCTTTTTTTCTCTGTGAAATCAATTAAAGAAAGTAATTAAATAAGTCAGAAGCATTTTGGGTGAGGGTAGGGATGGGTGGTGTATACGGTCACAGCTTCTTTAATCACTGACCTAGAGTAGTTGCTTTCCTTTTCAGTCTTATTTTTTTTGTTGCAGTTTATGGTCCTGTGAAAATGACTAGGAACACTGAAAATCCTTAGTAGTGTTATTTACTTTATTTGAAGGTTAAAGTATTGATCCTTAATATATTACAGAAGCCCTACTTCTAGTATTGTTAGCAATTTGTTTTTTAAAAACAGCTATGCTAATATAATTTATATACCATAAACCCACTCATTATAAGTATATGATTCAAATTTTTAGTAAACTTATGGAGTTGTGCAAACATCACCATGATATAGTTTTAGAACTTCTTCATACTCATTTATAGTCAGTGTTTTCATCCCTATCCCAGGTGACCACTGAATTGCTTTCTATCTCTATAACTTTGCCTTTTCTAGAAACACCATATTAATAGGACCATACATATTTTCTTGCATCTGGCATCTTTCACTTTGCGTAATGGTTCATCCATATTGTAACATGTATTGATAGTGTAGTGTGTTCCTTTTATTTCTGTATAGTATTCCAGGCAAAACTTTCTTGATAGAACAAATTGAGAGGAATTTGATAAATTAAGTGTCAGAGATACTCTCAATGAAATGAAATCAGAGGCATTTTTACATGGAGTATTCAAAATATCCAAATGGCTCTAGCATCTGCTTTTTTTCTGTGTAATGAGAGCTATTCCAGCACCTCTTGGTGTCTGAAGATACCTAGATGTTCACGGCAAGCTAGGTAGAGATCAGGGGTCTCTCAGGTAGAAGGAACAGGGTGCAAGTCCAGAAAGTACTTGGCATGGCCCAACAACAGCAAGGTGGCCATGTGACTAGAGGGCGACAGTCAAGTTGAGGTTGTAGAGGGATAGGCAGGGTAGCTATTGGGGGCAAATCTCATACGTAGGGTCTTGTAGGTCACAGTAAGGATTATATTCTTGAGTGAGTGAGAAGCTATTTGAGGATTTGTGCAGAAATGACATGATCTGACTTAACACTAGAAAAGTATCACCCTTGCTGCTGTCCTGACAATAGACTGAAGGATGAAAGGATAGAAGTAGCTAAGTGGGTTCGTTTGTAGAATCCCAACAAGAGGCTTGACCTAGTAAGAATAAAGGTTATCACATCCTGGCCAAGTTGCTCAGTTGGTTGGAGCATCATCCCATACACCAAAAGGTTGTAGGTTTGATCCCCAGTCAGGGCATGTATCAAGGTTGTGGGTTCGATCCCCAGTCTGGGTCATGTGGGAGGCAGCCTATCAGTGTTTCTCTCTCACATTGATGTGACAGAGAAACCCTCCCACCCTGCCCTCCCTCCCTCCCTCCCTCCCTCCCTCCCTCCCCATTCTCTCTCTCTAAAAATCAATAAAATATTCTCAGGTGAGGATTAAAAAAAAAGAATAAAGGTAATCTAATTCTGGATATGTTGTGAAGGTTAAGCTGACAGGTTGGATGTGGAAACTGAGAGAAGGAGAAGTCAAGGATGACTGTCAAGTTTTTGGCTTGAGCACTTAGAAGGATAGAGTGGACATTAATTAAGATGGGGAAAACTGGGCCTGGCTGGTGTGGCTCAGTGAATTGAGCTCTGGCATGCAAACCAAAGGGTCATCAGTTTGATTCCCAGTCAGGGCACATGCTTCGGTTGCAGGCCAGATCAGGCCCCCAGTAGGGGGCTTATGCGAGAGGCAACCACACATTGATGTTTCTCTCCTTTGTTCCTCTTCCCCTTCCCCTCTCTCTAAAAATAAATAAATAAAATATTTTTTAAAAAGTGGGGCCAAACTAGAAGGAACAGGTTTGGAAAGTGATGATGAGGGGTAGGCTTTAGACATTTTAATTCAGTTGCCTGTTAGACATTCAGGCAATGACAAAAACGTTAGAAAATGAGAGAAGATAAATAGACTTTTCACCAAAGAGAATGTAGAGGTGTCAATAATCATTTGAACAGAAGTTCCCAATCGTTAGCTCTCAAGGAAATGCAGAGTAAAAGCATAATGAGACACTGCTGCATACTTGTTAGAGTGACTAAAATAAAACACTCACAATATTCAGTACTAACAAAGTGCAGAACAGCTGCAGCTGTCACACGTTGCTCGAGGCAGTGTACAGTGTGCAGTCATTTTGGACAAGTTGGATAGTTTATTAGAAAGTTACCATGTGACTCAACAGTCTCACCCAGGGATGTCCATCTTAGAAAAATGAAAATGTAGCTTCACTCAAAAACCTGTATGTGAACGTTTATTCTGACTGTAGTCATAATCTCTAAAACCTAGCAACAACCAACATGCTCATCAGTGGGTGACTGGAGAGACAAACTGGTGCATCTGTCCCCTGGAACACTGCTCAGTAGTGAAAAGGGACACATTGTTGCCATGTGTGACAATCTGTCAGAATCTCTGAGGCAGTGTGCTGAGTGAATGGGCCTCTCTCAAAGGTTACATAGTGTGTTAAACCTTTGACAGCACATTCTTTTTTTTTTTTTTTTAGTTTTATTTTAATTGTTGTTCTTGTACAGTTTTCTGTCTTTTACTCCCATCCCAGCCCACTGCCCCAGCCCTCCCCACCTCCCATTTCCACCCCCTAGTTTTTGTCCATGTGTCCTTTATACTTGTTGCTCTAAACCCTTCCCTTTTTCCCCTGAAATTCCCTCCCCTCTCCCCTCTGGTGACTGTCAGCCTGTTCTCAATTTCAGTGTCTTTGGTTATACTTTGCTTGTTTGTTTTGTTGTTTAGGTTCCTGTTAAAGGTGAGATCATATGTTATTTGTCTTTCACCGCCTGGCTTGTTTCACTTAGCATAATGCTTTCCAGTTTCATCCATTGACAGCGCATTCTTGAAACAAAACTGTAACGATGGGGTTAGATCAGTGGGTGCCAGGGTGGGGTAGAGGAAGGTGAGTGTAAAGGGAGAACACAAGGGAGGTTTTGAGGTTGATAGATTGGTCTGTATTCCCACTTATGGTGGTGGTTACACAAATCTGTACATGGGTTAAAATTTATAGAACTGATCCCACTCAATCCCCCCTCAGCCCCCACTGGAGAACAACCAGTTTTACTGTGTGATCAATTAAAAACTAAAGAAAAAAATTGGAAGAGTGTGGGTATTTGGCCTGATTAGATTGGAAATTGATGATACAGAGAACCTATCATCTGCCTTTGAAGCTTACGAAGGCTGGAGGCTTTCTGTCCACGTATATATTTAGTATGTTGCTTTTACCTGCATCCCAGGTCTCAGAAGGTGATAGCCAGGCTTGGGCCTGGTTACCTGGGGATGAGGTTTTGCCGTGTACAGTTCATGCTAGCTATGTTTCTCTCTCTCTGCTGTGGTTTGCTGCATCACTTACTCTCCGTTTGTGTAGGAGAGTGAAACCTAACAGCTCTAAAAGATTTTGACCTTAGGTCCTCACCAGGGCAAAGAGCAAATATTAAATAAAGGAATTGTAGCAAATCAAAATTTTTTGACTGTTAAATACCACGTTGGATTAAATAGAATAATAAATCTTTGAGATTTATCTAAAAAAAAAAAAAATAGGGGACGTCTGCCCAAGATGGAGGCATAGGTAGATACACTGTGCCTCCTCACACAACCAAAAAAAAAGGGAAACAACAATTTAAAAACAAAAATCAATCAGAACTGACAGAAAAATTGTATGGAAGTCTGACGACCAAGGAATTAAAGAAGAAACATTCATCCAGACCGGTAGGAGGGATGGAGACTGGCAGTGGGGCAGATAGGACTCCAGGCAAGGCAGCGGCTGGCAGACCCAGCGAGGCTGTGGGTTGTGGAATGGGATGTGCAAGACTGCAGCTGGCTGGCAAGGCAGCAGCAGGTGGACCTGGCAAGGTGGCGGATTGAGGACTGGGCAGTCCCACATTTGTGCACGGATAAACCAGGAGAAACTACTGGGGAGGCGAACGGCCTATGCAACCCAGGGCCCTAGCATGAGGCAATAAAGCCTCAAACCACTGATTGAAAACACCACAGCTGGAGAAACTTGCAGCCTCATAGGAGAGTTCATTGGAGAGACCCACGGTGTCCTAGAATGTACTCAAGCCCACCCACCTGGGAATCAGCAGCAGAAGGGCCCAGTTTGCTTGGGGGAAGTGGCAGAAGGGACTTAAATCCGGCGAAGAGCAGAGCAAGGACCATTGTTCCCTCTCGGATCCCTTCCCCACATACAGTGTCACATCACACCAACATGGGTTACCCCACCCTGGTGTACATCTAAGTCTCTGCCCCTCACTATGTAACTGGTGTGTCAAGACAAAAAAATAAAAATGGCCCAAATGAAAGAACAGATCGAAGCTCCAGAAAAAATACAACTAAGTGATGAAGAGATAGCCATCCTATCCAGATGCATAGTTCAAAACACTGGTGATCAGGATGCTCACTGAATTGGTTGATTTTGGTTGCAAATTAGATGAAAAAATGAAAGCTATGCTAAGTGAAATAAAGGAAAATGCACAGGGAACCAATAGTGATGGGAAGGAAACTGAGACTCAAAACAACAGTGTTGACCAGAAGGAAGAAAGAAACATCCAACCAGAAAAGAATGAAGAAACAATTCAAAAAAGTAAGGAGAGACTTATGAACCTCCAGGACATCTTTAAACATCCCAACATCCGAATTATAGGGGTACCAGAAAAAGAAGAGGAAGGGTAACAAGTGGAGAAGTTATTTGAACAAATAATAAAGGAGAACTTCCCCAATCTGGCAAAGGAAATAGACTTCCAGGAAATCCAGGAAGCTCAGAGCGCCCCAAAGAAGTTGGACCCAAGGAGGAACACACCAAGGAACATCATAATTTCATTAGCCAAGATTAAAATGAAGGAGAGAATCCTAGGAGCAGCAAGAGAAAAGGAGACAGTAACCTACAAAGGAGTCCCCATCAGACTGTCAGCTGATGTCTTAAAAGAGACCTTACAGGCAAGAAGGGGCTGGAAAGAAGTATTCCAAGTCATAAAAGGCAAGGACCTACATCCAAGATTGCTCTATCCAGCAAAGCTTTCATTTAGAATGGAAGGGCAGGTAAAGTGCTTCTCAGATAAGGTCAAGTTAAAGGAGTTCATCATCACCAAGCCCTTATTATATGAAATGTTAAAGGGATTTAGCTAAGAAAAAGAAGAAGAAAAATATGAACATTAAAATGACAGCAAACTCACAATCATTAACAAGCACACCTAAAACAAAAACAAAAGCAAACTAAGCAAACAGAACAGGAACAGAAACACAAAAATGGAGATCACATGGAGGGTTATCAGCAGGGGAGTGGGAGGGGGAGACGGGAAAAAGTACAGAGAATAAGTAGCATAGATGGTAGGTAGAAAATAGATGGGGAGGGTAAGAATAGTATGGGAAATCTAGAAGCGAAAGAACTTATATGTACGATTCATGGACATGAACTAAAGGGGGGGAATATTGGTGGGAGGGGGTGTGCAGGGCAGAGGAGAATGAAGGGGGAAAAATGGGACAACTGATAAAAAAAAAAGGTTGCTCTGTTCTTTTACAGATCCTCAAAAAGGAGCCCTATTAGGTCATTATATTAATAAGAAATTCTTACTACATTACTTGTATATATTAAGTGTTTACTGCATGGGAGTCACTGCCAATTTCATTATTTTTACAAGTATTTATTGAAGTCCTTTAAGTAGCAGGCACTGTGCTTGTCACTGGAGTCAATGTAGGAGAGACAAAGAATAATGCAAGTAAATATCAGATAACAACCATGATAAAATGTGCAGTCAGAAAGAAGGCAGATGTCCTATGTGATATTTGAAGTCAGAGTCAAGATGTCCTTGAGGTAGGGCTGGTGTCGACAGGACAGGTCAGCAGAGAGATTTCTGCTTGCTATGATCACTAAGATCATGACCTGGGTGGTTCTGCAGGTGCATACCTATGTAAAAATTGATCAAGCCGTGCACTTTATTGTGATGTGAGTTCTTCCCCTGTGACAAGTGTCACAGCTGTAAGAGAATATAATAGCCATGTGAATGGTTTGTAGGCAGATGCCCCAGGGAGGGCCTAACTTTGCTTCCCTGTAGCTGATAATCCTTGGGCCATCCCTGGTTCTGCCTCCCAGGGCCCATGTTGGATTGGTGTAGTTACCTTGTCCTTCTGATGTGGCGAAGCTTGTCTGGGGTTCTTGGCTACCTGATTTTTTTTAGCTGGCAGTGTTTTTGGAGGTAACCCTAACCCTGTTTTTTTGTTTGTTTTCCAAGTGTGTGTGTAATCCATGTTAGGCCTCAGCATGTGAAACTGTAAAACCTAGATGTTTCTTCAGGATTAGACAGCCCTCTGTTATTTTACTGTTACAGTTTTCATTTATGTTTTGGTGCAGTGTGACCTCTCATTCCTCAGTGTTATCATTAACCTTACCTTTAATTGTTTTAAGATAAGCATTTTAACTTTCCTTCAGAATAAAGTTGACCAACTTGAGGTGCCAGTCCTCATGCATCAGAAACCTCTGTATATTTTTTTTAATTCTTGTATTATTATTTAATTATATTATTTTTCCTGTGAAAAATTGTAAACCTACTTTTGCCCCACCCTGTATTTTAAATTTTAAAAATAGATGCCTGCCTTGGAGTTGTGTTTGCTAATGTTAATATTTTTCAGAATGATAGCTCATATTTGGCTCAGCTGTAGTTAAATATTATCATGGGTATTAACGTATGTCTAGGCATAAACATTTTTTCTTTGCTTCTAGGGGCATTATTACTTCAGAAAATTTAACATAGTATAAATATGAACCAATAGCATACTGATAGGTCCCAATTTGACCATGATACTGTTTGCATGTTACAGAGGTGTCATCCACTAGCTTTGTGAAGGACTGCTGAGTCTTAACTCTGTCTTTTATAGGTGTGACTCTGAAACCTAGAGGGATTTGGCTTACAAGGAAAGGTAGAATCTTTAATTTAAAAAAATATATAATTTATTTATTTTTAGAGAGATGGCAAGGGAAGGAGAAAGAAAGGGAGAGAAACATCAATGTGTGGTTACTTCTCACCTGCCCCCTAACAGGGACCTGGCCTGCAACCCATGTGTCCTGACTAGGAATCAAACCCTTTAGAAACCTCTGTATAACTTGAATTGGTCCTCTGCATGCAGATTCCTGACTTCAGATTGAAAGTACAGTTGACTTTTGTGGACCCACACAATTTAAACTTGTTCTAGGATAAACTATTAGACTTTTTACAGTGTGAGCCCATGGAAACTCATAAATTGGGTCTTTTAAATTGAATATCTCATACCCTTTTATGTATTCATTTTATTTAATTTGATAAATCAGAAAGAATTACAATGTTTAAAAGAAAGGAAGACAGAGGAAGCTGCTGGTTTACCAGCTAATTGGAGGAGTGTGGAAAAGAGAGTTTCTTAAGGCAGGTCAGGCTATCTGAAGTTCATCTTTCCCTGTTTTCTCCTTGGTTTCTTAGAAGATAATGGGAAGCTGAGCAGATCTGGCTCCTTGAGTTCCTCGGATCCCCAGGTGCCCAGTCGTCTTCCTGGTCACCTTAGTGCAAGTTTCAGGGTGACAAATCACTTGGATAACGTTAAGTGTTGTAGCTCCCACGTCAAATTGCCATTGGTGTTCCTGTTGAGCTATGGTGTGGAGAATGCTGGAAGTTGCTTCTCCCCTTTGTTCTCCTTTCATCCTTCTGTTGAAGAGGTCTGGCATTGGTGATTAAGTGTTCCCACATGGTCATTCTTACCTAGAGCCAGGTTCCTGTGATCCAGAAACCCAGAAACCCGAGGATTAGCCCTCATAGTGTCACAGGCTAGTGTTAAGTTGCAAGTCTGTATGTGGTACTTGGGCATTTAAAAAAGTAACAGCGTGGCCCTGGCTGGGTGGCTAAGTTGGCTGAGCATCGTCCTATGCATCAAAAGTTTGCTGGTTCGATTCCCAGTCAGGGATATACCCTAGTCAGGGTGCATACGTGATGCAACTAATGGATGTCTCCCTCTTCCCCCTCTCTCCTCTTTCATTCTTTCCCCCTTCCTATCTCTCTAAAATCAATGAACATATTCTTGGGTGAGGATTAAAAAAAAAGTTTTTTAAAGTTTTTTAACATTGTGAATCACCAATTGTTTCCCCAGCCAAGATGTTCCGACGGGTGCTCACCATTGTGCAGGCCCACTGCAAGCTGGGTTTGACCGCAACCCTTGTCCGGGAAGATGATAAAATTGTTGACTTAAATTTTCTGATCGGGCCCAAGCTCTATGAAGCCAACTGGATGGAGCTGCAGAACAACGGCTACATTGCTAAAGTCCAGTGCGCTGAGGTAGCTGTCCCCTTCCTTTCAGTCTCTTAGGGAGAGGCTCTTTCATGGTTCAGGGGAAATGGACTGTGTCAGTTCCTTGTGGGTAGCTACACAGGTCATGATTCTGAGCAGGAGGGCTGGCGCTTCATGTAGTACTGTCAGTCCCCTGTGAGGTAGGTGGTGCTCTGCCATGTCACAGATGTGTGAAGCAAAATCACTGTCTAGGGGCATATAATAAATGGTAAAGTGAGGATGCTAGTCCAGGCTGGCTCTGCTCCAAAGTCCATGCTCCTCTTCCTTTCTGGGAGTGAGTGACTCAGGGTGTTCTTGTATGGGCAGTCATCCAGCCTACCCCCCAGTGCCAAAGCCTGATGGTTTTGATACCCCTAAAAGGCACCTGTGGCCTTGGACATTTCATTTCTAAGAATACATTTCTCAATATTGTTCTATAGGGAAAACCAGCACAGGTGTATATTAAAAGTATATCTTCAAAGGTAAGTCTTCTCAGAAGGAACAATAGCATGTAAGAATGACTGTCTGGCATCTAAAATGACTTTCTGGAGTCCTTTCTGGCATCTAAAAATGACTGTCATTCAGTGGTTAGAGTGGCCTTTGTCATGAAAGGGTAGAAAGGGACCTGTTGGTTAAAGGTGAGTGTGAGGACCATGTGCAGATAGACTTGTGGTGTTGAAAAGCTTCCTTCCTTCTTAGTTGCATCTTTGTAATCACCACCCATCTTACAAGACAATTGCCAGAACCTTGGAAGACCTGTTCCTCTCTAGTTGCATCTCCCCTCTCCCTGTCAGGGAACCACTGTCTTGGAGCTTAGGTTTCTCATTTTCTTGCTTTTCTTTATTATTTTACCTCCTGTGTATATTTCCTAAACATTTGTTGTTTCATTTTACCTTTTTAAACATCGTTTTTTATATATATATATAAACAGGTTATATATATTGTATGACTTCTCTCATTTGCTCTGTTTTTATTTGTGTGATGCATTATTTTTTGATGATAAATGTAGTTGTAGTTCATCCCTTTGAAATGCTCTGTAGCATTCCATTGTACAACTTACCACAATTTGATGTATAATAGGATATTACACAGCAATAAAAAATAAAAATCTTTTCCAATATTGACAGGAATTTGGGTTGCTAAGTTGTTTAAAAATTTTAAGAACCTTATCAAAGTTTAATTGATATTCTGTAAGATTCACCTGTTGTAAGTGAATACTGTGATTTATAACTTCTTTGATTATAGTTAATGTGAAGAGTCGTGTAGCTATCCACACAATCTAGTGTTAGAATACTTCCATTACTCCCAAAGTTCCTTCATGACCATTTGCATTGAATTCCTGCTTCTGTTCCCACCCTGGGAACAGGTAGCCAGTGATTTATTTTGTCTATAAATTTGGAGCTTATTTTTTTTCTATTATGACAATATTGCTGCAAATGTTTTTGTACCTGTTTCCTTGGTCCCTTGGGTCACAGATTTTTTTAAAGCAGTGGTGTTCACACTGTGAACTGTGATCTCATAGTAGATGGTGACATGATCAGGATAGAATGGAATTTACCCAGAATGTGTAATATGTATTGCAGGTATATCTATATTTCATAAAACTCTGTGTGTATATGTGACTGTTTAGTTTGTGATATAAAGAAATATGAGATTGAAGCCTGCTGCTCTGGCAGATATACCCAGAAGTAGCATTGCTGGATCAAATGCTCTGTGGAGATTCACTTTACTAGTCATGTCATGGCAAACGTTTTCCAAAGTGATTGTACCACGTAACATTCATCAGGGGCAAGTGAGATCACTTCACATCTCTTCCAATACTAATATCTAATTATTTCCTTTAATTTTTGCTAACATGCTAAGTGTAGAATGGTATTCCTTTATGGTATTAATTTGTGTTTTCCTCTTTTCATATATTTATTGGACATTTGTGTTTCATATTCTGTAAAATGTGGGATTTTAAACATTTTACTGTTGGAAAAGAATTGCTGTGGTTATAAAGAACTAGAAACTCTAATGAAGTCATAACAGAATATGACTCAGAGGTAACCAGAAAATGTTAACAGCAAAACTTATGGATTTGAGCTTAGCATGTAATCTGGCATGTAGCGATGGTAGCTAGGTCTCCAGTGGTGGTGGCCTGAATAAATGGTTGTGGTGATCACACAGAAATGGCATTGGTCACAGCTGAAAAGTCAGAGTTGGTTCCAGTGCAAGGCTCCAAGAAGGTCATTTTTATTTGTACACAACCTCGAGAACTTGAAAAGTCATGGCACTTCAGAATATTTGCCTGAGTTTCCATTAGCACAGGCACAGGGCCTAGCACAGACGAGGCCCTCAGGAATGTTACTGTCATTCTTATTTGGATGCTCAGATTGTCCTAGATGTGACCAATGGGACTATATTTAATCTGGCTTTTTTGGCCAGTTGACATTTTCCCATCATTCTTTTCAGCACTTCGCTGCTTTCTGGCCCAGCAAATATATTTCTTCTTCTTTTTTTTTTTTGTAGATTTAAATATATATATATATATATAATATATAATATATATATATTATATATAATATAATATATAATATATATTATAATATATATTATTATATAATATATAATAATATAATATAATATATATATATTATATTGATTATGCTATTACAGTTGTCCCATTTTTTCTCCCCTTTATTCCCCTCCGTTCTGTACCCCGCTCCCACCATCATTCCCCCACCTTAGTTCATGCCCATGAGTCATTAATAGAAGTTTTTTGGCTTCTCCATTTCCCATACTATTCTTAACATCCCCTTGTCTATTTTGTAACAACCCTTTATGCTTCTTATTCTCTGTACCTTCTCCCCCAGTCTCCCCTCTACCCCTTCCCACTGATAACCCTCCATGTAATCTCCATTTCTATGATTCTGTTCCTGTTCTAGTTGTTTGCTTAGTTCGTTTTTTAAGGTTTGGTTGTTGGCAGTTGTGAGTTTGTCATTTTACTGTTTGCATTTTTGATCTTCTTTTTCTTAGATAAGTCCCTTTAACATTTCATATAATAAGGGCTTGGTGATGATGAACTCCTTTAATGTGACCTTATCTAGGAGCCCTTTATCTGCCCTTCCATTCTAAATGCTAGCTTTGCTGGATAGAGTAATCTTGGATGTAGGTCCTTGTCTTTCATGACTTAGAATCTATCCAGCCCCTTCTTGCCTGCAAGGTTTTTTTTGAGAAATCAGCTGATAATCTTATGGGAACTCCTTTGTAGGTAACTATCTTCTTTTCTCTTGCTGCTTTTAAGGTTCTTTCCGTATCTTTATCTTAAGTAACTTAATTATGATGTACCTTGGTGTATGCGTCCTTGGGTCCAACTTTTTGGACCCTCAGAGGGCACTCTCTGAGCTTCTTGGACTTCCTGGAAGTCTACTTCCTTTGCCAGATTGGGGAAGTTCTCCTTCAGCATTTGTTCAAGTAAGGTTTCAATTTCTTCCTCTTCCTCTGTTCCTTCTGGCACCCCTATGATTTAGATGTTAGAACATTTAAAGTTGTCCTGAAGGATCCTAAGCCTCTTCTCATTTTTTTGAATTCTTGTTTCCTCATTCCATTGTGGTTAAATGTTTATTTCTTCCTTCTGCTCTAAATTGTTGATTTGAGTCCCGTTTTCCTTCCTTTCACTGTTGGTTTCCTGTATATTTTCCTTTATTTCATTTTTCATAGACTTTGCTTCCTCTATTTTGCAACCATACTCAACCATTTCTGTGAGCATCCTGATTACCAGTGTTTTGAACTCTGCATCTGAAAGGTTTACTATCTCTTCATCACTTACTTGTATTTTTTCTGGAGCTTTGATCTGTTCTTTCATTTGGGCCATATTTATTTTTGTCTCAGCATGCGTCTTACATAGTGAGGGGAAGAGCCTTAAGTTTTCACCAGGGCAGGGTAACCCACATCATTTCTTGGTGGCGCTGTATGTTGGGGAGGGGTCTGAGAGGGAACAATGCCACTTGCTCAGTTCTTCGCCAACTTTCAGTCACTTTCCCCGCTTTACACAAGTGAATTGGGCCCTTCTGGGGCTGATTCCTGGGTGGGTGGGTTTGTGTATGTTCTAGGATCCTCTGGGTCTCTCCAACGAACTCTCATCTGAGGCTGGGAGTTTCTCCCGCCACCTTAACCCCCATAGTTTTTTTCATTCAAAGGTTTTAAGGCTTTATTTCCCCATGCTGGAAGCCTGGGTTACAGGGTCTATTTTGCTCCCCAGTTGTTCTTCCTGGTTTATCTATGTGCAAATGTGAGACTGCCCACTCAGCCAGCTGCTACCTCACCTGGTCCTTGAGCCTCCACCTTGCCCACCCTGGTCTTCCAGACCCCGCCTTTCCAGGCATCCTTTCCACCCTGGCTGCCCATCTCCACCCCTCCTACTGGTCTGAATGAATGTTTCTTCTTTAAGTCCTTGGTTATCAGACTTCCATACAGTTTGATTTTCTGGCAGTTCTGGTTATTTTTTGTTTTTAAATTTGTTGTTGTCCTTCTTTTGGTTGTGCAAGGAGGCAAAGTGTTTCTACCTACACCTCCATCCTGGCCACTCAGCAATATATTTCTGATTCATCTGTTACTTGTTCTGGTACTTGCTCTGACCCTGGAATCAGCCATTTTCCATGGAGCCTTTTAGTAGAAAATATAACTTACAAGCCAAGATCTGGGTATTAGGTGTGTTCATTGCTACTACGATGTCATTTATAGGCTCAGTCGATAGAACTGGGAAGTGTGTGTGTGCAGTACTCTGTGCAGCGCTGTGTCAACCCAAGGGAAAGTATGATCTAAGGGAGAGGGATCACTTGTATCACAGGTTAAGAATCTGGTGCTTTTCACTTGGAGCTGGTATGAAAATAATTCCCTGGATATCAACACATTTAAAAAAATATTTGTGTAGTGATTAACATGTTCAAGTGTCCTGGTTCAACCTTAAGTATGAGGTCTTTTGTGTGTGTGTGTGTGTGTGTGTGTGTGTTTATAGTTATATTGAGATATAAGCGACATACCACTGGTTTTGTTTTGATTTGTTTTAAAGTTAATTGTGCTAAATAAATGATCTTCAAAAGTTTCCAACTGTGTGATGTTTCAACTTGCAAACTGACTCCTGTTTCTTATTGTATCTCAGGTTTGGTGCCCCATGTCTCCTGAGTTTTACAGGGAGTATGTGGCAATCAAAACCAAGAAGCGAATCTTACTGTATACCATGAATCCCAACAAATTCAGAGCTTGCCAGTTCCTGATCAAGTTTCATGAAAGGAGGAATGACAAGATTATTGTCTTTGCTGATAATGTGTTTGCCCTAAAGGAATATGCTATTCGGCTGAATAAGTAAGAATATCTTCTCTTTGTGAGAGTGCAGAGGTGCCTGTTTTTGCTTTTGTTTTGTTTTTTTTTCAAGCTTTCAGAAAGTTACTAGGATCTCAAGGTCTGGTTCTGTGGCCCCAGTTCTAGGAACCAGGCCAGACAGGAGCAGCTGCTTGGAGTCAAAGGTTAGAGTGTGTAGAAAAGGAAACATGGTCACCCTGAACCCAGGGAGCAGAGGCTAGAATCATGTTGCTTTGGAACTGGGCTCCAAAGGTGGGCATAAGTTGGCATTGGGAGTTTCAGGCTGAGTGAGCACTGAGTGGGGTGGGGGTAGTAAGGAGCACTGTATGGGCTAGGGACCAGGAGGGCAAGGCAGACTGGACCAGAATCCCACGGATGGCCTGGCATTGAGAAAGAGCTTTTTAGGAAAAACACCTAGTAGAGTCATTACCAGCCCACAGCCCCACCCAGATGCCTGTGATTAAAGCCTACTTGCAGTGACACAGTGCTGTGAGTGTAGCAGAAGATAAAGCCCTGTCTGAAGACAGGCCTGAATTTCTTTTGTGGTGATAGGGATGGAGAGGGAAGTATGCAGGCAGACCAGCTTCTTTTTAGCAAGCTATGATTTAATCCTCACTGTAGCCATATAAGGTCATTTCATTATTCCCATTTTGCAGATGAGAAAACTGAGATACAGAAAGATTAAATTTCTTAAATTTCTAAAATTATAACTTTTTTCAATTTAGAAAATATTTTATTTTTACAGAGTAATATCAGTTGTTATGAAAAATAGCAATCTCAGTGTGTCTTCCTACTCACAGTTGCTGTTCTCCAGAGAAAGCCACTTTCACTTCTTTTTTCTATTTACTTTCATACTTCTAAGTAATAAATTACCTAGCAGTTTTTTGATTATTAATCATAGAAATTACCTTTTAACTTTCTACTATAAAAGTTTAGGATTTAGCATTCTTGCACACACTGCTGCCCTCCCTCATCATCCTAGTATGTTTGAGGTTAAGTTAGTATTCAGTGTTAAATTATTTTGACTATATGTATTGTCCATGCCAAGGCATACAGTGTAGTATGATTACTTTTTTTTTTTAATTTGTTTTTTCTGGCATTAATATTGCCTTGCCATTCATTGCTTTTGCTTGTTTTTTTATACACTTAACTGCTGCTCTTCAGACCCTTCCTGCAATCATAAACTCCCTCTCAGGAGGGTCAGACACATTAGTTCTTTTCTTTCTTTCCATGGTGGGTTCCTACCAGCAGTTTATCTTTCTGCTCTGGGACCAGGGATGCTGGTCAGCTGTAATCCTCCTGTCAGTTCCCTATGCCTCTCCCTGTGCTGGAGCCCTTTTCTGTACTCTCATGTCTCCTCTTTCTTGATCACTCATTTTGAATGAGCACAGCTTCTAGTAGTTCCTGATGGAAGGTATATAGAAGAACATTTTTAAAGACTATTCTTGCAGATGTATTCACTCAGCCTTACCCTTGATCATTAGCTAGGCTGGGCCTCAGAATGTTAAAGGCAGGACTTAGTTTTATTGGGACTTCCAGCGCAGCACTCAGAAGTCTGATGCCCTTCTGATTCCTCTCTGTATGTGATCTGTTGTAGTCATCTGTTTCCTTCTCTTAGGAAGCTTTCAGGATATTTTTTTGAGATTTCAAAACAATATATTTAGTGTGATTTTCTTTCATTGTAATGTGCACTCATTAGACCCTTTTAATATGGAAACTTATGTTTTAACTCTGAGAATTTCTGTTTTTTTCCTTGTTAACTCATCTTTACTGTTTTTCCTGTTCTCTCTCTCTCTGTCTCTCTTTTTTTAATCCCTGCTGGTAAGATGTTGGATGTTCTGAACAACTTCTCTAATTTTCTTACCTTTTTTCCTCCCTTTGTCTGCCAACCCTTCTGTTGAAGATTTTGTTAATTGCAACAGTTCTTTATTGCTGTTTTTGTTTCATGCATACAATGACTTCTCTGGAGCTTGTAAAGCTTTTAAAAATTTCTTCTGTTCCTTACACTGTCTCTGTCTTTTTCAAGTTTTATTGTTTTTGTTGTTTCATCTCTGTCTTCAGAGCCCTTCTGATTTTTTGGTAATCCTTGGTTGTATTTTCTTGCTTAAGAGTCAGTCACTAGAAAGCTGATTGGCCTTTCTGTGTAGTTTAGTGGGTTTGCCCACCTTTGAACCTCAGCATAGCATGACTGGGCAGGAAACTGATGCTTTGTTAAGAAATTGCCAAATGCAGTATCTCTAGGTTTTTTTTCTTGGGTAGGACATTTTTTCCAAAGAGGAGTCTTCTGGTTGCCTGGATATCAGCATGTGGTATGAGAGGGAGAAGGGAATTCCCTTCATTTTTCACTTTCAGTCTTGCTTTTGTCCTCAGCTCTGCCTGAGGTTCCGAAGTGCAGAGCCTCCTTGTGGATCTAGAAAGTAAGCCTCCAGGTTTCTGCCAGGTGGAAGGAGGCATGCCTAGCTGCTGGGACTGGGGCCTCACGCTGCTCCTCATCCAGATACTTTGCCAGTCCTTCTGTCTGCAGTCCTGCCCCACAACACAGTTTTTGAAGCACCTGGTGACTGTGTTCTGCAAAGAAGAGGGCTTGTATTGTACTGACTTTCCTTCCTGCTGGCTTGGGCACCCGCTTCCTCTAGATACTAGCTCTGTTACCATGCCTGCATTCATCTGTGTCTTGACTACCACAATGTGGTCACCCTCTGCTGTTACTTCTTCTCCTTTTCTCTTTGTCGTTGTGGGTTTGTGTCTTTTTATTTTAAGATTTTAGTTATTTATTTTTAGAGAGAAGGGAAGGGAGGGGAAAAAGGAGGGAGAGAAACATCAATGTGTGGCTGCTTCTCATGCTCCTCCCCACTGGGGACCTGGCCCACAACCCAGGCATGTGCCCTGACTGGGAATCAAACCAGTGACCTTTTGGTTCACAGGCTGACACTCAGTCCACTGAGCCACACCAGCCACGGCTGTTTGTGTCTTCTTTATCCTTTACTGTCACATTAGTGTCAGTTTGAGAAGGGCAACAAGATAATGCTTATGTTTATTGTGTCATATTAAACATCTGTCCTCTCCTTACCACCCCCACTTCCCCATTTCAGTACTCCATCTACATTCTTCCTGGAGCCTTCTTCAGGTGTCCTCCCTCACACTGCATTTGAACACACCTGATGCTTGTCTTTTGGTTGCAGCCTCCTGAGCATCTTCTGGGTCAGGGACACTTGTTGGCCTGGCACTGTGGAATCTGAGCCTGTCTACCACAATGAAGGGCAACAGCTCATAGCTCTCTTATGGATACTGGAAAGATCATTTCAACTTGTACTTACCTTCTTTTTTGTTCATCTGGCCTTTAAATGTATGAAATGCTTTTGTTTGCCTTGTTTCTTGCTTGAAAATGATCCTATGAATCCTGGGCATTTGCTCCATTCAGTAGGTTAGGACTGATTTGGGGACGGGGGAGTCTCCGAGCTTCTGGTTTATCCTAGCCTTAATAAGAAAGGAATAAGTGTCACCAAATTACTTCACAGGAGAGACTGTTGGGTTATTTGGTATGTGAGGTAGTGGGAAGGACATCAACCTTGGAGTCTGACATGATGGACCTGACTCACAGCAACTCTTCTTAATAGCTATGTGACCTCAGGGGTGTTGTTTACCCCTCTCAACCTCCTCTTTTTCTCAGTCATGTGGACTTACCACTATCCACCTCAGAGAATTCTTGTCCCTGGCATCTAGAAGGTGTTCAACAAATGGTAGGGGTTCTTCTGAAGGATGGTCACCCTTCTGTTTCATTTCCTGTATAGGGGAATGAATCTTTAGAAACTTGGGGTTTACCATCCTGTGACTATTTTCTTCTGATGAGCAGGAAGGAGAAAAAGAACCACCTAAAAACCTGGGTATTGAGAGACAGGCTATCGAGAGCAGTGTTTTCCAGCCTTTTTCACAACATGGCACGCAGAAAATAACATAGAAGATATGTTTGGTGTTCTGAGCACTTTTGTATAACAGGCTTAAGTGGTTGGAGTGACCAGAGGCCATCAGCTTGGAGTATCTGTCTGTCCTAGGCCCTGCCCAGCTTCCCCATGGGCAAGAGTTTTGCTGTTCTAGGTACACCCATTACCACTTTGTGACACAGGGTTGGGAAGCATGTGGAGGATCAAAAATTGTGCTTTCTGCCTTCCATGGGCACTGCCCTGGGATAGTTAGTGGGCCTGGGTGGGGGAACATTTACACTTGGATTTAGCTGCCTCAGACTCTTGCCCCTCAATTATGTGTACTTTGGGGAAATGAAACCTGTCTTTTACAGTTCTGAGGACTGTTGGCAGGGATGGATGGATTTTTTTCAACATGGTATCCAGCTTGGTGTTAAGTGTGGATGGGACCTATATATCTGGTAGCTGTCCTTGTTGTTATCATCATCACCACCACCACCATACTAAAGCTACGGAGACTAGGTCATTCCATGAATAGTGCAGGAATGGCATTGCCAGATCACAGGAGGTGATGGATGACTACTGAGTCTGTCAGATAGGCTTGTGCCCTTTGGCTGAGAGCTGGGAATTAAATAGAAGGGTTTTAAACATAGTGTTATAGGAGGCCAGAAGGAAAAAGTCTAGAGGTGGCTCTTTGCTCCTTCCTACCCCTTTCTTGGAGAATGCTTGTGTCATTAGGAAACAGTTGTTTCCAAACAGCAATGTTTCCTTTTCCACCCCATTGTGCTTCATGAAATACGGGGGATTCTCTTTGTATAGACACTCAGCTTAGGGCTAGAGACCTTAGGCCAAAAACCAAGGAAAAATTAAAGAAGGAAATCCTCAAGAGAATGGTACCTTGAACCTCAGTTCAATGGGGAAGGGATAAAGCTTGTGTGTGTTTTGGAAGAGGAATAGGGAGGGTATATAGCCACTCATTTTTATGGTTCTTTTCCTGACACTCTTGAATGATGGGGCTTCCTGGGAAAGAGTACTTTGCAGGAGCTCCTACTCTGATGTGCTTTCAGGAAAATTGAGGCATGATTCTGTGGTCTTCCTAATACAGCTTTGTTCTTCTCTAGACCCTATATCTATGGTCCTACATCTCAGGGAGAAAGGATGCAGATTCTCCAGAATTTCAAGCACAACCCCAAAATCAACACCATCTTCATATCCAAGGTCTGTGTGACATGCATGGTAGTGGTGAGGTCCCCGCAATCCTAAGGCCTAGGGGTGGGGGGCAGTGAATTGGTGTTTGTTGAAGGAACATCATTTGTCAGTTTTCATTTCCACGTGTCTGCGTAGTAGAAGAAACAGATAGGGATAGGGATTTATGTAGTATATAACCTATGCAGTCCTTTTGTGTGTCAAGTTTTTCCCACCTTTTTTGGGATGCAGGAATTGTAAGCTGTATTTTCTTTATAAAACAGAAAAAAGTTCATCACTTACTCTGACAAAAGTAGGCATTTGGATGAAATTCTCTTTGTGGAATTGGAGAGGCCTGTGGATCACTGGCAGCCTTTGTCCTGACTCCTGCTGTGCCTTGGTGATGGGTGGCAAATGTAAACACAATGCAAAGTCATGTACACCCAAGTTGGTGATGGTTTTAATTTGCAGTTGGAAGCTGTGGTCCAACCGTTTAGATCAGTCATTCAGATTAGGATAGACCCAGAGCCCAAAAGAAATAAGATTTACCTATAAAGTGATCATGACTAGGTCTGTAAGTACTAAACTTTGATGTCTATGTGAGAATTTAGATGGTTGGAAGCCCAAAACTGAGGTAGCTACCCTGAGTAAGAATCCAGGCCAGTGAAGGCAAGTGACACCCACTAAGTCACATGCGTGACACAGTACAGTTGGTCTCAGTGGCATCTATTTAAGAGTGTGGATGGTTTTAGGCAGACCTATTTGTGTAACAAAAAATAAGAACTGCTTACAGAAAGTCTCTGTCTTTGGGCCCCTAGCAGCCCACACTGGGAATGTGGCTAAGACAGATGGTGGAGATTGTTTTCTAAAGGACAGCTCTCAGGAGAATTCACTATAGTTCCTAGAGGCCTGCCTGCATCTGAAAGACCCTGGCACAGAGAGAAGAGAACAGTGATTGTTTTTCTTAATTACCTACAGAACTTATTTAAATTTGAGACCAGTTGATTTTTTTCTCTGTCTCATATATAAAAACCTTCCCAGACACATAGCTACTTTATTTCTATAGGTGGGTGACACATCATTTGATCTGCCAGAAGCAAATGTTCTCATTCAGATTTCATCTCATGGTGGCTCCCGACGGCAGGAGGCCCAGAGACTAGGGCGAGTGCTACGAGCCAAAAAAGGTAAAGGTGGTCTTCCCTCTTCTTCGGGAGGTCTCTCCATTCCATCTGCCTTGGATAGGAAGAGGGTAGGGCTGAGCTGCTGGTGTGTTTGTGATGGTGAACTTATGCTGCTGGACTAGGTATACTCTGAGGGAGGGACTCCCAAAGCAGGACCAAGATCTTTTTGGCCTTTATTTCTTATGCCTTTAGGGTGGATATGTGTGTGTTTTCAATGGCAGCTGCCTGGAACTCACACAGATGCCCTCTAAGCTGAGCTCTTATATTGGTAGATAATAAGAGGATCTGGACAGCAGTCTGCATCATGTAGGCATAGAAGGGAGAAAGCACAGCTGGGCCACCAGTGCAAGTGTGAAAACTGGAACTTGTCCCCTGAACCTTAAGTTAGGAGTAAGGGGAGGGCCTAGGGAGCAACTTGAGCAGCCACAAATTTATGCCTTCCTTATAACCTGTGAGTTGTGGTGCACTAAGTGGCTGCTTGCATCAAGGGTGTCAGAAGCTCAGTGAATGAGGAAGCAAAAGGCATGGGTACTCTGCTTGTTAACTGTGATTAAAAAAAACAACTTAGGTTTCTTTTTTTTTTTAAGATTTTATTTATTAATTTTTAGGGAGAGGGGAAGGGAGGGAGAAAGAGAGGGAGAGAAACATCTATGTGAGAGAGAAACGTTGAGTAGTTGCTCTATGCCCCTAACTGGGGACCTGGCCTGAAACCCAGGCATGTGCCCTGACTGGAATTTGAACTGGCAGCCTTTTGGTTCGCAGGCCGGAGCTCAATCCACTGAGCCACACTAGGGCATAGTAAAAAGCTTAGATTTCATTTGGAGGCATGGTAGAGACTGACATCGCTACTCAGACATGGCATCCTCCTGGGACCAGCCAGGACCTAAGACAAGTTCACAGGCCCTGTCCTCAAGGAATTCACTTATCTTAGGAGGCATCTGGACTGGTAGGATATTTGAAAATGACAACATTTAGTGGGCACGTGTTGGAATTGTACTGTATTTCATTATGTTTAAGAAGCAGCTAATTGACTATGTTGAAAGTGGAGAAGAGGGCACATTAGAAATAGCAAACATGGACTTGGGCACCAGACCAATTGTGTGACCTGGGCAAGTAATTTGCCCCTCTGAGCCTTGATTTCCCATCTAAAGTAGGAGTGACAATCCTATCTTACAGAACTATTGTAAGGAATGAGACTCACATAACAGAATATAGTAGCTTGCTGGATAAATTGTAGCTTTTATGAAACTGACAAGCATATATAACCTGAGTAGCATATGTGAAAGTAATTCGTTACTTTCCTTATTCTTCACCAAAAAAAGAAATTGTATACACACACACACAGAATTTGGAAACTCCTTTGAATTAGATTTAGAATTTTGTTTTAAAATACTATTTGACTGGCCCTGACCAATGTGGCTCAGTGGATTGGGTGTTGTCTCTCAAAGCAAAAGGTCACAGGTGATTCCTGGTCAGAGCACATGGCTGGGTTGCAGGTTCAGTCCCTGGCTGGGGCGCATAAAAGAGGCACCTGATCAATGTTTCTCGCACACATCGATGTTTCTCTCCCTTCTCCTCTCTCTAAAAATAAATAAAATCTTAAAAAAGGGTGGGGTGGCAACCCTTATGCCTGCTGTTGGTGTAATTATAAGTTAGTACAGCCACTATTGGAAACAGTATGAAGATTCCTCAAAAAATTAAAGATAGAAGTACCATATTGTCCAGAAATTCCACTTCTAGATATATATCTGACATTGAAATCAGTAGGTGAGAGAAAACTGCACCCAAAGTTAACTGCAGCCTTATTTACAATAGTGAAGACATGCTAACAATCTAAGTGCCTTGACATATGAATGTATGAAGAGAACGTGGTGTATATATATTAGAAGACTGTTTAGCCATAAAATAAGAAGGAAATTCTGCCATTTGTAGCAACATGGGTGGACCTTGAGGGCATTATGCTAAGTGACGTAAGTCATATACTATATAATCTCACTTATGTGTGAAATACGAAAAAAACCAAACTGAACTCATAAAAAAGAGTTGATGTTTGTGGTTACTAGAGGCATTGGATGAAGGTGTTCAGAAAGGTTAAACTTCCAGTTATAAGGTAAATAATTACTGGGTGTGTGTGTAATGTACAATATGATGACTGTAGTTGTAAAAAGAAAGATATAAATGGAGCCACTTTAAAATGAAGCTAGAGCTATCATTCTAGAGGAACTGCCTTGCATGTCTTTT
This sequence comes from Anoura caudifer, assembly GCA_004027475.1. NCBI lineage: Eukaryota > Metazoa > Chordata > Mammalia > Chiroptera > Phyllostomidae > Anoura > Anoura caudifer. The sequence continues at coordinate 65,672 of PVKU01006225.1, forward strand.
CAAACTTCTGATGTTAAAACAAGGCAAAATAACCTTTGGACTGGTTTTAAAGCAACCTTATGTACCAAAAAACTGTTTTCAACGATAACAAGAAAGCGCATACGATGACTCCTGGATCGAAAATTAAAAACATTATTTAGAATTAACATCCCTATGTTATGGTTATTCGCACCTGTAAAGGTCTTCCTTCTATTGGTATAATTGTTCCCATTCCCTTTCTCATAAACAGTCATTGTTTTAGTCTTCTGATTTGAGCACTATTGGGCTTCTACCTGAATCATTGCTCCCTGAAAAGCTATTCTTTTTTATTTTAAATAAATGCTTATTGCCTCACTTTGGCCTTTTATTTTTAGGTGGACATAGTTAATGCTGTTGTATAGTATATTTGAAAATTGCTAAGGGTAAACCCTAAAAGTTCTTCTCACAAGGAAAAACATTTTTTTGTATCAGTAAAAACTGATAGATATTAACCAAATTTATTGTGGTAATTATTTTACGATATATGTAAGTCAAATCATGCTGTGCACCTTAAACTTACATAGTCTGTATGTCAATTTTATCCCAATAAAACTGAAAGAAAAAAGAGAAAAAACTATTTGAAGTAGCTGTTTGGCCCCTTTGCATCTATGAGTTCTTATAAGACTAGGAAACAGTTGGTTTTAGAAGCAGTATACCAATACTTAACCTACTGACATTTGAATTGTGAAACAAATGTTTAGATTTTCCTGAAATGTTTAGATCAGGTTTTATAGGCTACAATATTTTCTGTCCTAGTTTCTGTGCTAATTCTGTTCTAGGTTTTCCCACTGAGCTGTTTTTGTTTTTTTTTTTTTGTTGTTTTTTTTTTTAGCAGCTTTCTTGAGATATAATTCACATACCATACAATTGATCTATTTCAAGTGTACATTCAGTGGTTTTTAGTATATTCACAAAGTTGCATAATTATCACCACAATCTATATTTAGAATATTATTATCACCCTCAAAAGAAATCCTTTCCCATTACCAGTAATTCCTCATTTTTTTATTGCTGAATGATGTTCCATTGTATGGAAATACCACATTTTATTTATCTATTCATCTGATAAATAATCTGGTAAATGGATATTTGGACCATTTCTACCTTTTTGGCTCACAGAATATACTATGTAATTTATGTGCCAGTTTTATGTGGACATATGTTTTCAATCCTCTTGGCTATGTATCTAGGAACAGAATTGCTGGGTCATACAGTTACTATGGTTAACATTTTAATAAACCACCAGACTGTTTACATAGTGACTGTACCACTTATGTTCTTACTAGCAATGTACAAGGGTTCCAACCTCTCCACATTCTTGAAACAACTGTAATAATCTTTTAAAAATTTTAGCTATATTAGTGTGTATCTCATTGTGGTTTTGATTTGTGTTTCCCTGATGACTAATAGTGTTGAGCATCTTTTCAAGTGCTGATTGGCTATTTGTGTATTCTCTTTAGAGAAGTGTCTGTTCTGATCCTGGACCCTTTTTATAACTGAGTTGTGTTTTCATTATTGAGTTGTAATAGTTCTTTATATAACCTAGATACAAATCTAGGTATATGTTTTATACCTAGATACTTTTTATACTTTTTTTTACACATAGATACCTATGTTTTATATACCTAGATACTTACCAGGTATATATTTTGTAAATATTTTATAAATATTGTAAAAAACCAACCATTATGTGTTGGTTTTTTTTCCAATTTTTTTGATGGTGTTCTTTGAAGCACAAAAGTTTTTAACTTTGATGAAGTCCCCATACAAAATCAGGGCAATCAACTCCTGACCTCAAAGCTCTCCCACTGCATTACTTGCTTCTGAGACCTAGAACCTTAGTTCCTGCATTCTCATGGCTAATGTTATTCTTTTTCCTGCCCTCTCCCCAGGAATGGTTGCAGAGGAGTACAATGCCTTCTTCTACTCACTGGTATCTCAGGACACACAGGAAATGGCTTATTCAACCAAGCGGCAGAGATTCTTGGTAGATCAGGGTTACAGCTTTAAGGTATGTTTCTATTTGGTCTCTGGTCATAGTAGGACTACAGCTTTATTTGTACTCAGGCCTCCAGGAAAAGTGGGGCCATGGTTAGTACCAGCATGGGACAGAGCTCAGGCAGGCATGGAGCATTAGGGGAGTGGAGGCCCTGCCTGCCACAGACTCCCTTTGTCTTTGCCTGAATTGTAGGGTCTATGAGGGAAAACATTGTGCAGGATCCCCTCATTCCCCCAGCTTCTCACAGTGAATGGTCAAAGAATGGGACCTTTGAAGCAAGAGGCTGGAATCTGCTTATTAACATTTTACAGTTGTCTTATGCAAAAAAACATTAGATGTTGGTGGGGAAATATGTAAGGCTAACAGGACTTGAGGTACCCTCAAACTGTGGCCCTTAGTACGTTAGTGTGAGACCCTGGGGTTACTTTCTTAAGGGATACCACTCCAGGTGGCCTGGACAGCTCTTCCCATAGTCAGCCGGTGAGGCTGGGCCTTAGGGGACCTCACAGACATGATAGCCATCCAGTGTACTACAAGTCAGTTGTTTGAATAACTTGGGAAATTCTAAAGCTTTGGCTTTCATTTGCAAAGGCCTTTTCTTTCCTGACACAAATAGTAGGTTTATATCAGGATCTAGTGTCCCAATGGGTTTTTATTTGTGGAGTTGAGTGGAAGATGCTGGAAGAAGGGGACTGAAAGGACCTCACTAGAACGTGGGTGTATAGGTTCCCAGGTTCTTGGTTTGAGAAAGACTATAGGTCTTATACAGATGCTTTAGTGAGAGATCCTATTATTAGCCATAGACAAGAGGATAAGGTTGTCTGACACCTCTTTTAGCCAGAGACAGTGACTTCTCAGACTTCTTTTCAGACTTCTGTTGGGCTAGAGGGCAGGACTCTTGGGACAGTTTTTTGAAAGATTTGCATCATGATCTTTTTATATATCTGTAAAGTGTGCACTCTTGACAGCACTCATGACTCTTGATCCCTGGGAGAGTGATAGGGTGGAAGAAGCACTGAGTTAGGAAGTGCTGTGAGTTCTTTGAAAGATGAGATTGACAGAAAGGCACCTGATACATGGTTTCTGTGTTGGTGGCAGCTGTCTTCATCTTCTTTGCTTTTTGTGCTGCAGCTGGGAGCAGCCAGCTCAGAGTTTCCAGTGTCATGACTCTGGAGGGGTGGCCAGGCAAGGGCAGAGGTGTCCCATATCTGTAATCCAGATCTGGCCTTCAGAAGGGCTCAGCCAGATCCTTGCTTTAGGAATTTTCTTTTAATTAAAATTATGACAAGAATTAGAGGGGAAAAAATTCCCTTTATATAAATCAGTCTAAGCTTACTGCAGGGCTAGGCAGGCCTTGTAGTAAGTTACCCCCAAAGAAATGAAAACCAAATCTCCATCAGGCTGTCATCTTGCTCTTTTAGGAAAAATCTTGTAAATCCATTCTTGACATTTTGTTTTTTGAAAGTGCTCCCCCTGCTGGAAACCTTGGGTCCAGGCCAGGAGGTTGAAGGCCTTCTCAGGGGCAGCAGGCAGTGCCTTTCTGTCTCTGGTCCCTTTTGTCACCTGGTGCAAGATGTTTCAACATCACCAAGATCCCTGTTGATCTTTTGTTAAGGGATCATTTAGCTGTTATGTGTTGGGAGCAGATTTCTCTGGAGTTTTCTTAACCTCTCCTGCTTTGCAGTCATTGATTGCATTCCTATTGAAGATGACCGCTAAAGCTGGTCTCTGGAGTGCCCTGAGGAGCTCTCCACTGTTAGCCACCTAAACTGCTGGTCAAGGGAAGTGACCAGAGCAAGTGAACCAGAGAGAAGGCAGTAGGGAAGGTGAGGGGAGGGAAAGCAAAGGGAGCATGTTGCCTGCTGGTTTTGGCCTTACAGGTAATCACAAAGCTTGCTGGCATGGAGGAGGAAGAGCTGGCATTTTCAACGAAAGAAGAACAGCAGCAGCTCTTGCAGAAAGTCCTGGCAGCCACTGACCTGGATGCTGAGGAAGAGGTGGTGGCAGGAGAGTCTGGCTTCAGATCCAGTCAGGTGAGTGTTAGGCCAGAGTCCCTCAAAAAACCAGATGGACACAGTGAGCTAAGGAGCAGGGTTTATTAGTGAGGAGTAAGAAGGAAAAATGGAGCCACCAAAGGAGGTTAATACTCACTTGGTTGTCCTTAGGGCAGGGTTTTTAAGCACAAAAACCCACGAAGGGTAACTGGTTGAGTTGTCAGAGTCTGATTAGCAAGAGCTGGTTGCTGGGTGCCATTTCTGCTGACCATTGTTCTTGATACATCTTGTCAGGCTCAAGTTAAAGCTGCATCCTGTTATACCGGACAGGCTGACCCCAGGTGCCAGGCATCTTTTTCCTGGGTAGGGTCTGCAGGCAGTTCCCATGGTACAGTTTCCCACGGTGGCATTTTCTCGCCTGGTGATTTTCCATTCCTCTTAGCCCTGCCTAGGTCTGTCAGTGAGTGCATGTGTGAGGCTCCTGAAGGACTGAGTTCTTAAACTTACACATGCACAATTGTGTGTATGTGCCTGTGCAGTCTTCTGAAAAACTTGTAGAGAAGAGAATATTAACAACCCATTAAACTGTTGGTATGTATCATTCCTTCTGTACATGCTGTTTTACATGGCTGAGCCCACAGTGGCTGTAATTGGTCTCTTGCTCTACAAGTGTTAGTATTTTTATGTTGAAGCTTAGGATGGCACACATGACCTCAGGCTCTTACTAAGGGTAGCTGTAGAGAGGAGTGTGATGGGCCTGGGGCTGCTACTCATGGCCTTGGGCAAGTCACTTCATTTCTGGTTTCCTCCCTAGTCCCTAGCTGAACCTTCCAGCCTATAAAATGGATCTGAGGATCAACTCATTTTGTAGTTTCAATACTTTGAAAAAAGTTTAGAGTTTTCTGAAAATACTCAACTTTTTATTCTGCAAATACTTACTGAATGCCTACTATGTGTCAGGCATGGCATAATTAACAAAAGTATCATTATGGGGAATTCTTAATCAGGCCCTCCAAGGAAAGAAGCAAGTTTGGTGCTTTTGAAACTAACTTGGTATTAGAGCCAAAAGGAGAGTAATGACGGGAACCAGGAAAGAGAAGCAACATCACCAGGAGAGGTGCTGCCCTCCCTGCAGCCAGAGACCTTGTTCCCCTCAGATCTGGGGTTTGGGGGCTGGCTCTCTGGCACTTTCCATGGAGGCACCAGGAAAACTCCTTGCCTCTGACCACATCATGGGCAACTTTGGGTCAGTCCTACCTTACAGTGGGTCCCCTGAGGCCAGGTGTTACAGGCATTACTACAGGGCCTATCTGTATATGGTTGCCATTTGGTCCCTGTGGGTGCCAGACTCTGGGACACACCCCGGACTTGAGTGGTTTCTGTCCATGACACCTATGTCTAGGCAGGTGTGGTTATTCCTTTCTAATAGATAACTTCATTGAGGTGCAAGCATTCAATATTTGCCCAAGGTCACCCAATGAGATGCAAAGACAAGATTCAAACCTAGGATTTGTGGTTTTCTGCTTGATTTAAAGCCTTGTGTGGAATCTTGGGAAATTTTGAGGAACTTCTGCCCTTACTGTTAAAAATTCTCTTCAAAAATTGTCACTTAGGAGAGGTAGTGTAGCATTATGTTTAAGTATAGGGAAGCTGAAGCCAGACTCCCTGTGTTCAAGTCCTATCTCTTTAAGAGCTGTATGATCTTATACAAGTTACTTACCCTGTCTGTGTTTCAGTTTCCTCTTCTATAAAGGGAGATTATAGTGTTTGTAAGGATTAGATGAGTTAATACATGTAAGTGTGTATACTGCTTAGAACCATGCCTGAGGTTAATAAAGTGGTTAATAAATGTTATTTAAATATCATAAAATTTGTTAAACTTAAAAAATTTATGAAACTTACTGTAAATGTTACAAAAGGAGTGTCTTTCCCCTTGGAAACTAACAGTAAGCTGGCTCCCCCACAGGTATCTCGGCGCTTTGGCACAATGAGCTCTATGTCTGGGGCTGATGACACTGTGTACATGGAGTACCACTCAGCGCGGAGCAAGGCTTCCACCAAGCATGTACACCCCCTTTTCAAGCGCTTCCGGAAATGACACCCATGGGGCTATGTAGACAAATCATGTTCTCCCTCCAGCGTTGGCCAAACTAATGCTCTGTTGAAGAAAATATATCAGGATTTTGGTTCTGTCTCCATGGATTATCCAGGGTTTAAAAAAGTAGTGGGGGTCTATACTTTTTTGCTCTTCTCAGACCACTTTTCAAATTTGTTGGGCAGTGGTCATTCCTGTATATAAAAATTTGTAATATTTAAGGTGTATTTATCCTACTGTTTTCCTGAATAAACAAATGGACAGTTTAACCACTTTTCATTATAGATGCCCTTCTTCCTTGTCATAGGCATGTTTCATGACTGTATGACAACCCCTCGTTAAGTCCACACTTTGTAGCAGGCAGAGTGAGGTGGAGCCCATTCTGAGGGAGCTACTGGGGTGACAAGAAGAGACTTGCTACTTGGCCTTGAAGTGTTGACAGGGGTAGGCCCCGGTAGCTGTGGATAGGGTGTGGTTCAGGCAGAGGGAAGAGCTTGAAGCAGTTTGCAGTGCTACCTGTTCCTATTTATCTCAGGTGCATTCAACAGAGGGAACTCACAGTGTGTTGGTCCTCTAGATCACCTGAAGGCCATCACCTCCTTAGGAAGCCACAGTGTACATAGCTCCTGATAGTTGATATTCTCTAAGAGAAAGACCTCTATTTCTCCCCCAAATACATTTCTGATATTCCTGGGAGGCTAGATTCCTCTCCTAATAGCAGCTTATTACCCTTGAGTCTTTAGTAGCTAGTTCCTTTATTCTGAAAAAGTGTCTTTGGACTTTTTTTCTCTTGTTCTGGAATGCAAGAAAGGGTATGTTGTTAAGGAAAAGACAAGGCAGAATTGCTTCCTGAAATAAAGGTACACACAGGCATAGATCATGAGGAAAAACTTATTTTGAGGTAGAGGCTCACTGTAATGGGAAACACCATTCACACCTGGGGAGTGTGGAAAGCCTGTGTCAGTAAGGCTCTAAATTTGGAGTCCCAGCCTATCCTATAGCTGAGCATCAGCCTTCTACTTCCTAGTGGTTAGTGTTTTCACTCCTGTCCAGTTCCACGAAGCAGCAACTTGGCAGCCCTGGGAAGGTGGCAATGTCTACTGTAGCAGGAGTGCTTTGAAGTAATATCTACCTTCCCTGACTTCTACTTCTCTGGCCTTTTGAGGACACAACACACTCTTATAGTCTGGCCAACAGTTGGTGCTAACACGCAGCTGGGCACTTTGTCAGTGCAAACCCCAGAAATGGCCCTGAACAGCCAAACCTGAGGCCTGTGCCCAGGCATGTAGGTGCTAAGGCCTGCAGACCTGCATGTCACTTTTTAGTGGGCTGGCACCTGCTTTATTTTTGTTCCCTAATCTCTCTCCTGTCAGTGTTGAATTTTAAGTGAGTCTTGTGATCTTTTGTGTTCTGGAAAACAGCTTACTGCAAAGAACCACCCTTTACATACAACTTAGATAAGAGTCATGGATGCCTGGTTGATTGATTACCTATGACAAGGCCAGACATAGACCTTCCAAATACCAATTCTTTGCCTCAGATGATTAGTTGAATTGCTTTTCCCCAATGTTCAATAGGAGCAAAATGCTTGTTACCCAAACTTGGTTAAGATTCTCTCCTTTTCACCTGGCTCTTGGATTTTGGCTTACCTTTAGCTGACAGCCCCCTCCTGAGAACTGGCTAGACCCAGGGTCAGACATTGTCTGACCTACTGTCTGACCATGCCACTCTCATTCATCCTGCTTCCCAACACCCCGTTTCTACTTTTTTCCCCTCACCATAAAAGAAAAACTTTTGTCTAACCCTTTAGATACAGATCTTAGGGTCAGCACATTCTCCCTATTGCAATAGCTGTCCCCCACCCACTTTGAAATAATTCTTTCAAATAAAGTCTCTTTACCAAGACTGCATTTGTTTTTTGTTTGACACCATGAAACAAATTCCTATTCTTTAAAAGTAAGTTGGGAGACTACCCCTAGGAAGCCTAACTCCTACCCCTGATAGTATCCTCTACAGTACTGTATTCTTTATGCTTTCTTTGTTTTATTTTTCACATGTGTATCTTATTAGTCTGAGTTCTGTGTGTACCCTAATATCTGGCATACAGTAGGTGTCCATTGACTCTTGAATTGGGCACTTTTCAAAGCTTATGGATTTAAAAGAAGTAAAATAACCTTGCCTATTTATTTCTTGAGGGAAGTTATGAGTAAACTGTTTACTGGTGACAGTCTATCCTGTTTTCCTCCCACCTTTTCCTTGAGTCAGCCCTTATACCCCATGGCAGTGGAATTTGCAAGGGCAAAATACCAAAATAGGAGAGCTGCACAAAGAACTGTAGAGAGGTGCTTAGGGTCTCTCTAGCCTTTCACTGAGCACTGGTTAGCACATGTGTGTACGGAAGCTACATGAAAGGATTAGGGAGAGCTTACCCAGGCCGTCGACTATTCCTGTTAACACCAGCCAGAGTGGAAAAACCTCATCATAGGGCATCTGATTGAATTTTCAGTGAGTTGTTGCCTCAGTATTGTGTAAAGTAGACCTCAACTAATTCTGCATTGGTTCTGTTGAACAAAGTTTAAAAGCAGCACTTGAAATGATCAGACTATTTCCAAGTATCTTAACATATTCCAGAAAAAAAAAAAGCAAATTATTGTGTCACGGAATTATCCAGCAACTGTACAGGAACGGTGTCTGACATCCAATCAGATCACCAGGCAAGCAAAGGGCTTGAAAAATAGGATTCATAATGAAAATGAAAATAAAATGGACCCACAAATGACTCAGATGAAAGAATTAGTACACAGGGCGTTAAAGTTGTAACTGTATTCCATATGTTCACAACGTTAGAGGAAAGATTTTGCATGTTAAGTTAATGTAAATGATGCAAAAATGATCTGTATCAAACTTCTAGAGATGAAAACTATGTTGCCTAAAATGTATACCTTGTGGGTTGTTTTGGCAGATTCTGAAATGGGTCCCAATTATCCCTTCTGGTATTCAGGCCATTGTGGATTCATCTCCCTTAGTGTGAGGTAGAAGTACAGACTTGCTTCTATTGGATAAAATCCATTGAAACTGATGAAATATTTAAGATTAGGTTACAAAAGACTGACTTCAACTGGTTTCCACACTGTTCTCATTTGCCTGCTCTGACAAAGCAGTCTGCCCTGGGGGGAGGCCCACATAGTGAGGAACTGACAAGGACCTCAGTCCAGTAGCCTGTGGTAGGCTGAATCCTGCCAACAACTGCAAGTGAGCTTGGAAACCGATACTTGTTGCCCCCAGTAAGACTGACATGACTACAGCCCTAACCTACTTTGATTGCAGTCTGTGAGATACCCTGAACCAGAGGACCCAGATGAAGGCCTGGATTCCTGATGCACAGAAAGTATAAGATAATAAATGTTATTTTAAGCTACTCAATTTTAAATGTTTTGAAATTTTCTTATTTACATTTTTAAAGGAATTTATTGCTAAATTCTAGGAATGGATAGTGGTCATAGTTGCACATGATTACACAGCAAAAGATAACTAATACATATTTTGGTACCAGGAGTGAGATGCTGTTGTAACAAATAACCCAAAATGTGGGAATGGATTTGGAACTAGGAAGAGGTTGGATGTCTTTTTTCCTTTTTTTTAAAAAACGTTTTAAAAAGATTTTATTTATTTATTTTTAGACAAAGAGGAAGGGAAGAAGAAAGAGAGGGATAGAAACATCAGTGTGTGGTTGCCTCTTATGTACCCCCTTTTGGGGACCTGGCCCACAACCCAGGCATGTGCCCTGACTGGGAATGGAACCAGTGACACTTTGGTTTGCAGGCTAGCATTCATTCCGCTGAATCACATCAGCCAGTGCTGGAAGGATTTCTTTTGTAGTTTTATTTTATTTTAAAGATTTATTGGGGTAACATTGGTTGATAACATAAATTTTAGTTGTACAACTTTGTAATACAACATCTGTATACTCTATTGTGTGCTCATTACCTGAAGACTGGTCTTTCTCTGTCACCATATATTTGGCCCCTTTACCTTTTTCTTCCCTCCCTCCATCTTTCCATATGGTAACCAACATACTGTTGTCTGTATCTATAAGCTTGATTTTTTTATTTTGTTTGTTCATTTGTTGCTTTTTTTATATTCCACATCTGAGTGAATCATACGGTTCTTGCCCTTTTGCATCTAACTTATTTAGCATTTTACTCTCAAGATCCATCCATGTTGTTGCCAATGGCAATATTTCATCTTTTTATTACTGAGTAGTATTTTGTTATATATTTGTACCACATCTTTATCTAATCATAAGTTGAAAGGCACTTAGATTGTTTCTGTGTATTGACTATTGTGAATAATGCTCCATTGAACATATGTCTTTATAAATGAGTGTTGTAAAAATCTTTAGGTATATACCTAGAAGATGGATTCCTGGGTGATATGGTAGCTGTATTCTTAATTTTTTTGTGAACTCCTATACTGTTTTCCATACTAGCTGCATCAATTTACATTCCCACCAGCACTGGGAAGGTTCATTTTTCTCCACATCCTCTATAATACTTACTTCTTTTCTTCTTGATAATAAACATTCTAACAGTTGTGAGGTGGTGTTGGGGTGCTCTGCCCACAGAGCTCCCTGCTACTGTGGATGAGAATAAGTCTATAAAGATATGATTTGTTTGGGGAGGAAAGGCTGACCAGTTTCTCAAGAGGAGAAAGATCTTGAGCCTCTCAACGGGCTTTTATTGAGTTTTCCTTGCATAGGGATGCGTATCAAAGAAAGGAGGTATGGTTTACAGATAACATATCTGGGATCATGGGGGTCCTTTTGAGTCAGGGTCTAGTAGACAAGGTGATGCCAATTGGCTGTAAAACCTTGGGAAACAAACTTATTTTGTGCTTGGGCCCTTAACATTTAAATTGAGGACATTCTTAGCAAAGCAGGTTTCACAGGATTTAATGCATTTTTTTCTCAGGTCTGATTGCTCCTGGAAACTACTAGTTCCAGCACAGGGCTGCACCCTGCTTCACATTGTTTCAGGCCTGAATCAGGTGGGGGAAGCAAGGCAGTCAAGAGATTAGGAGACATTTTGCAGATAGAATGAGGACTCAGGCTATGACAAAGCCAAGGGTTTGTCCCTCCTCTATAATCCCCTAAGTCCTTCCTTGATGTGCCTGTCTTGGGTTGTCCATGACTGTGCCTGTCTTGGGTTGTTCCTTCTTTGCTGAATCTTACCCATAACTGACTATCCAGTCATCTTCCAGGTGCCAAGCAGGGCAAAGTAAAGGGGGCAGAGGCTGCACCCCAGCCAGGAGGGTAGGTTTTGTCTCCTTAGTGGCTTATGGTCCTAAGGTCCCCCAGCTGTGGGGCCTTTTCGCATGTCAGTGGGATTACAGCTTCTGAAACCAGGCAGGACAGTTCCCAACAACATGGCATGTCATTGTGGTTTTAATTTGCATTTTCTCTATGGTGATGTTGGCCATCTCCTAATATAACTGTTGGCCATTTGTATTTCTTTCTTGGAAAATTGTCTATTCAGGTCCTCTGCCCATTTTTTAATCAGATTTTTTATTGTTGTTGAGTTGTATGAGTTCTTTATGCATTTTGGATATTAGCCCCTGATTGGAGGTATCATTTGTAAATAAATACCTTCTCCTATTCATTTTGTTGCCTTTTTCTTTGTTGATGTAGCTTTTTAGTTTTATGTAGTCCCATTCATTTATTTTTTTTCTTTTACCTCCTTTGTCTTTGGGGTCATGAGTTTAGTGCCAAGACCAAGGTCCATAAGTTTAGTGCCTGTGTTTTCTTCTGTATGTTTTATTGTTTCATGTCTTATATATTCAAATCTTTAATCCATTTTCAGTTAATTTTTGTGAATAGTGTCAGATAGCAGTCTAGTTTTATACTTTTGCATCTGGCTTTCCAGTTTTCCCACTGTTATTTACTGAGGAAACATTTCTTTTTCCATGGTATATTTTTGGCTCCTTTGTTGAAAATTAGTTGCTCAAATATATGTGGGTTTATTTCTGGGCTCTCAATTCTGTTCTGTTGGTTGTGTGTCTATTCTTCGGCCAGTACCATACTGTTTTGATTATTGTAGGCTTTGGAGTATGGTTTGAAGTCAGTGAGTGTGATACCTTTGGCTTTATTCCTTTTTTTTTCCTATAACAGAATTGCTTTGGATATTTAGGATCTTTTGTTTTTCCATACAAATCTGAGGATTTTTTGTTCTATTTTTGTGGAAAAATACCATTGGAATTTTGATGGGAATTGCATTAAATTTGTATATTGCTTTAAGTAATATGGCCATTTTATTTTTATTTTGCTGTTTTTTATTGTTGTTCAAGTACAGTTGTATCCATTTCCACCCCACTATTCTCCCACTGCCCCACCCATGCCTGCCTCTCACCCTTGAACCTGCCCCCTTTGGCGTTGTCCATGCATTTTTATACATGTTCCTGTGGCTCTTTCCCTATTATCCCCTATTAAACCTCTCCCGCTTCCTAGCTGTTTACTGTCAGTTTGTTTTTTATTTCAATGTCTCTGGTTGTATTTTGCTTGCTTGTTTTGGTGATTAGCTTCCATTTATAGGTGAGATCGTATGGCATTTCTTTTTCACCACCTGGCTTATTTCACTTAGCATAATGTTCTCCAGATACATCCATACTGTCACAAAGGGTAGGAGCTCCTTCTTTCTTTCTGGTGCATAGTATTCCACTGTGTAAATGTACCACAGTTTTCTGACTGGACTCATTTACTGATGTGCACTTAGGCTATTTCCAGCACTTGGCTATTATAAATAATGCTGTTATGAACATTGGGGTGCATAGGTCCTTTTGGATTGGTGATTCAATATTCTTAGGGTATAGTCTCAGCAATGGGATTGCTGGATTGAAAGACAATTCCATCTTTAGTTTTTTGAGGAAATTTTGTATTGTTTTCCACAGTGGCTGTTGTAACAGTCTGCCATTCCCACCAACAGTGTACTAGGGTTCCCTTTTCTCCACAACCTCTCCAACATTTGTTGTTTGTTGCTTTGTTTATGATGGCCATTCTGACCTGTGTGAAGTGATATCTCATTGTGGTTTTAATTTGCATCTCTGATGGCTAGTGATGCTGAGCATCTTTTCAGATGTGTCTAGGCCTTCTGTGTATCCTCCTTGGAGAAATGTCTGTTCAGGTACTTTGTCCATTTTTTAGTTGGGTTTTTTGTCTTCTGGAGTGGAATCATGTGAATTCATTATGTATATTGGAAATCAAACCCTTGTCCGAAGTATCATTTGCAAATATGTTTTCCCATATGGTTGGTTCTCTTTTAATTTTAATGCTGCTTTCTTCAGCCATGCAGGAGGTCTTGAGATCCCATTTATTTATTCTTTCCTTTATGTCCCTTGCTGTAGGAGACATATTGATGAAAATACTGCTGCATGGAATATCTGAGATTTTCCTGCCAATATTTTCCTCTAGGACTTTTATGGTGTCACCACTTATATTTTAATCTTTTATCCATCTTTTTAAAATTTTTTAAAGACTTTACTTTTTATTTTTTGAGAGAGGAGAAGGGAGGGAGAATGAGACAGAGAGAATTATCAAAGTGTGGTTGCCTCTCATGCATCCCCCCACTGGGGAATTGGTCCACAACCCAGGAATGTGCCCTGACTGGGAATCAGAATGGCAACCTTTTGGTTTGCAGGCAATCGCTCAATCCACTGAGCCACACCAACCAGGGCCTTTTATCCATCTTGAGTTCATTTTTGTGTATGGTGTAAGTTGGTGATCGAGTTTCATTTTTTTGTATGTAGCTGTCCAGACTTCCTTACACCATTTGCTGAAGAGGTTATTTTAGTCCGTTTTATGCTTCTGCACCCTTTGTCAAATACTACTTGACCTAGAGACTTGGGTTTATTTCTGAGCTCTCTGTTCTGTTCCATTGGTCTATGTGTCTGTTCTTATGCCAGTATCAGGCAATTTTGATTACAGTGGCCTTGTAATACAGTTTGATATCAGGTATTGTGATCCCTCCTACTTTGTACTTCTTTCTCAATATTGCTGTGGCTATTTGGGGTCATTTACAGTTGCATAAAAAATGTTTGTTCTATATCTGTGAAATATGCTGTTGGTGTTTTAATTAGGATTGTGTTGAATGCATAATTGCTTTGGGTAATATGGACAGTTGGAAGATGTTAATTCTTCTAATCCATGAATATAGTGTATGTTTCCATTTGTTAGTGTCTTCCTTAATTTGTTGCTTCAGTGTTGTGTAGTTTTCTGAGAACGGGTCTTTCACCTCCTTGGTAAGGTTTATTCCTACATACTTTATTTCACTGGTTGCTATAGCAAATGGGACTTTTTTCCTAATTTCTGATTCTGACCTTTTGTTATTGGTGTATAAAAATGCCTTTGATTTCTGAATATTAACTGTATCCTGCTGTTTTGCCAAATTCACTTATTAGGTTGAGTAGTTTTTGGTGGAGCATTTAGGGCTTTCTATGTACACTATCATTTCATCGGCAAACAATGACAGTTTTGCTTCCTCCTTTCCAATTTGGATGCCTTCTATTTCTCTCTCTTCTCTGATTGCGGTGGCTAGTACTTCCAATACTATGTTGAATAGAAGTGGTGAAAGCAGACATCCTTGTCTTGTTCCTGATCTTAGTGGGAAAGCTTTTAGTTTTTGGTCATTGAGTATGATGTTGGCTGTAGGTCTCTCTTATATGGTCTTTGTTATATTGAGAGATGCTCCCTTTACTCCCACTTTGCTGACTGGTTTTTTTTTTATCATAAATGGGTGCTATACCTTATCAAATGCTTTTCCCTCATATGATCATGTGATTTATGTATTTCCTTTTGTTTATGTGATGTATTACATTTATTGATTTGTGAATGTTGTGCCATCTTTGCATCCCTGGGATGAATCTCACTTGATCATAATGTATGATCTTTTTAATAATGTATTGCTAGATGCAGTTTGCCAATATTTTGCTAAGGTTTTTAGCATCTATGTTCATCAGTGATTTTGGACTGTAGTTTTCTTTCTTTGTTGTGTCTTTGTCTGGTTTTGGAATTAGGATGATGCTGACTTCATAAAAAGTTTGGGAGTCTTGCCTCCTCTTGAATTAATTAATAATCTGTG
This sequence comes from Anoura caudifer, assembly GCA_004027475.1. NCBI lineage: Eukaryota > Metazoa > Chordata > Mammalia > Chiroptera > Phyllostomidae > Anoura > Anoura caudifer. Next base: position 80,906 of record PVKU01006225.1, read on the forward strand.
AAGGATAGGGGTTAGCTCTTCCTTAAATGTTTTATAAAATTGTCTTGTGAAACTGTCAGGTCTAGGGCTTTAGTGTGCCAGGAGTTTTTTTATTACAGGTTTGATTTCATCAGCTGTCATTAGTCTGTTCAGGCTTTCTGCTTCTTCTTCATTCAGTTTTGGAAGATTATGTTTTTCTAAAAATTTATCCGTTTCACTATAGTTTTCAAATTACTTGGCATATAGTTCTTAATAATGTCTTACAATCCTTTGTATCTCTGTGGTATCAGTTGCAATCTCTTCTCTTTCATTTCTGATTGTGTTTATTTGGGTCTTGTCTCTTTTTTTCTTGATGAGTCTGCTCGAAGGCTTGTTGATTTTGTTTATCTTTTCGAAGAACCAGGTCCTGGATTTGTTGATCCTTAGAATTGTCCTTTTAGTCTCTATGTTGTTTAATTCTGCTCTGATCTTGGTTATTTCCTTCCTTCTACTTGCTCTGGGTGGTCTTTGTTATTGTTCCTTGAGTTCTTACAGGTGTAGGGTTAGGTTGTTTATTTTAAATGCTTCTATCTTTTTTAGGTAGGCCTGCATTGCTATGAACTTCCCTCTCAGGACTGCCTTCACTCTGTCCCATAAGTTTTGGACTGTTGTGGGTTCATTTACATTTTTTTCTAGAAACTTTTTGATTCTTCACTGATATTTATTATTAACTCAATCATTGTTTAATAGCATGCTATTCAATGTCCATGTTTTTGAGGGTTTTTTTTTCTTGAGGTTAGTTTCTGGTTTCAGTCCTTTATGGTCTGAGAAAATGCTTGATATGATTCCAATTTTTATGAATTTGTTGAGGTTGGTTTTGTGTCCTATTGTGATCTATTTTTGAAAATGTTCCGTGTGCATTCAACAAGAATATGGTTTTTGCTTCTTTGGGGTGAAACATTCTATATATATCTTAGGGCATTGTTCAGTGCTGCAATATCCTTGTTGATATTTTGGAAGATGTATCCATTTGATAGTGGGGTGTTAAAATCCTCCAGTATATGTGTGTTGCTGTGTATATCCTTCTTGAAGCCCTCCAAGATTTTCTTGTATATTTGGGTGCTCCTATGTTGCGTGCATATATGTTTAGAATGTTTATGTCTTGAGTATTATGAAGTGTCCTTCAGTGTCTCTTTATGGCTTTTGATTTGAAGTATATATTGTCTGAGATACGTATTGCTACCCCAGCTTTTTTTTCCTGTCCATTTGCTTGGAATATTTTTTCCAAGCCTTCACTTTCAGTCTGTGTAGGTATTTTTTTCTGAGGTGGGACTCTGGTAGGCAGCATATGCGTGGGTTATTTTTCCTTATTCATTCAGCTACCCTTTGTCTTTTGATTGGATCATTTAACCCATTAACATTTAAGGTTATTATTGGTAGGTACTTATTCATTGTCATTTTACCCACTTTGTACCTATGTTCTTCTCTGTCACTGTTTTTCTTCCTCTTCTTATTTTTGAAAGATTTTATTTATTTAATTTTAGAGAGAGGGGAAGTGAAGGAGAAAGACAGGGAGAGAAACACCAATGTGTGGTTGCCTCTTGTGTGCCCGCATTGGGGAACAGGCCCACAACCCAGGCATGTGCCCTGACTGGGAATCGAACTGGCAACCCTTTGGTTTGCAGAGTGGTTCTCAATCCACTGAACTACACCAGCCAGGGCTGTTTCCTCTTCTTATACCAGTCCCTTTAGCATGTCTTGCAGCACTGGTTTGTTGGAGATATATTCTTTTAGCCTTCTTTTGTCTGGGAAACTTCTTACTTCACTTTCCATTTTAATTGAGAGTTTCTCTGGGTAAAGTAGTCTTGGTTGCAGGTCTTTGCTTTTCATTACTTCCAATATTTCTTCCCATTCTCTCTTGACCTGTATTGTGTCTATTGAGAACTCAGCTGCTATCCTTATTGGAGTTCCCTTGTATGTTACTTCTTGTTTCTTCCTTGCTGCTTTTAAGATTCTCTCTTTGTTTTTAAAACTTGGTGTTTTAATTATGATTTGTCTTGGAGTATACCTCTTTGGATTCATCTTGATTGGGACCCTCTGTGCTTCCTAAACTTGTGTGTTTTTTTCCTCCACTAGGTTTGGAAAGTTTTTAGTCATTTTTTCAAACAGGGTTTCTATCCCTTGTTCCTTTTCTTCTCCTTCTGGCATTCCCATGATTCGAATGTTGTTGCATTTCATGTTGTCTTGGAGTTTCCTTAAGCTATCTTCAAATTTTTGAGTCTTTTTTTCCTGCAGCTGCTCTACCTGGGTTTTTCTTTCTACCTTGTCTTCCAGCTCACTAATTCAGTCCTTTGCTTCATCCAGCCTGCTTGTAATTCCTTCTAGTGTGTTATTTCAGGAATTGTATTCTTCATTTCTTCCTGGTTCTTGTTTATAGTTTCTGTTTCCTCTTTTATACTGTTGTAGTTCTCACATAGTTCCTTGCACTTGTCTGTGAGTTCCTTGAGCATATTTATAACCATTCTTTTGAATTCTATATCTGATGGTTTGCTTGCCTCCATTTCATTTAGCTCTGGTAGTGTGGGATCTTCCATTCCTTTTGGTTGCAGGTTCTTTCTTTGTCTCCCTATTTTAGGTGACTCTTTTTTGTTTGTTTCTGTGATTCCTGATGCCCTGCTTTGCTAGTTGTCCTTTGTAGGGTGAACTTCAATGTAGGAATTCTGTGGGATTCAATGATGTGCTCTCTTTGATCTCTTTGTGTGGCTGCTCTAGGGTTGTTCTTTCTTCAGTTTGTGTGGACTCTCTTGTTGTACTTGGGTTTTACCTGTTGGTGGTTCCTTTGTTTGTGAGTTTTCTCCTCCAGAGGGTCTACTGGTGTTCACAACTCCCACCTTACCTTGTGTGTGATTGGTGGTGGGGGAAGACAAAATTGATTAAGACATTGGGAAAGTATTCTATGGGATTTAAAGTACCAACAAGTAGAGAACAGATAGGAGATTCTTTGGAGAAGTACAGTGATAACCCTAATATTTCACCCAACTAGCCACTTTTTATAAAAGGTGAAAAAGAGATAAGACTCTTATTAGAGGGGAGGAAGAATATGAGCTGAATCCAGAAGACAGGGCACTGCTGCAAGTTTAGATGGTGAGATATAGTGAGAGTAAGGGATAGAAACTAGGCATAATGTATGAGGCAATAAAGTTAACCACAACAGTAATAAAACTCAGGAAGACAGTGAAATGGGCCAAGACTAGGGACAAGTGCTGTGTAGTACTGACATAATATGGAACAACAATTATTTATAATAATACAGGAACAACAATAATGTGACAAGAAATATATGATCTGAATAAAAAGAATAGAAAGTAAAAGACCAAGAGTAGTGTGTTATTGGAATACAAGTGAAGTGAGAGTAGAAAAATTTAAATGGAATGTGAAAGGGAGAACAAAGAAAACCAGTCAAATAATGCAATTAAACAAAGAAAATGAAGAAAGCTAAACAGAAAGAAGAGAAAAAAGTAATAAAAGAAATAAAGATCTGGCTGGTGTAGCTCAGTGGATTGAGCACAGGCCTGTGAACCAAAGGATCACGGTTCAATTCCCAGTCAGGGCACATGCCTGGGTTGTAGACCAGGTCCCAGCAAGGGACACATGAGAGACAACCATACATTGATATTTCTCTCCCTCTCTCCTTCCCTTCCCCTCTAAAGATAAATAAATAAAAAATGTTAAAAAAGAAAGAAAGAAAAATGATGAAAGAAATAAGAAAAATAGAAAATAAAATGCAAATTCTGTAGGGCTAGCAAAGCAAAATTTGTCCCAGTTTCTCAGTTGTTGACATTAGTCTTCTGATCTCTCTCTGGATCTGCATTTGGTCCTTTCACACCTCCAGGGCTTATTGTCTCACACTTGTGGGAAGAAAGAAGCCTCCTGCTGACTTTAACCCACCTGCTGACTTTAAAACCAGAAGTGTGTTCTTCTGGTTTTCCTGGATGCTGAAGGCAGAGGGGGGCTGGGCTTTGATTTTTTCTGTTTCTGTGATTTTGTGCTGCACCCACTGTCCATCTGTGCCAGGCCAGCACCTTTAATCCACCATGCTGTACTGCCTGTGAGGTGCATTGATTAGAAGCATCTTGGACTTGTCCTCTTTCCTCTTTGCTGGGCTGGGTGCTGTGCAATCTCAAAGTCCTTTCAGGGCTGTTTAGTCCCCCTATTAAATTAAGTCTCTCTGGGGACTGCTATCCCTCTGAGCCCCTGCTGCCCTCCTCTGATCAGTCAGTGTGGGTACCCCTCCTCCTCCCTCTCTCTGAATATGACCATTTTAACAATGTTGATTCTTCTAATCCATTAACATGAAATATATATGTATTCCTTTGTGTCTTCAATTTCTTTCAACAAGGCCTTGTAGTTTTCAGGGTACAGTTCCTTTACCTCCTTTGTTAAGTGTCTTTCCCGGTATTTTATTCTTTTTGTTGGTATTGTAAATGGGATTATTTATTTCTCTTTCTGATATTTCATTGTTTCTGCATAGGAATGCAACAAAATTTTTATATTCATTTTGTATCCTGCAAATTTGTTGTATCTGTTTATTGTTTCTAATAGTCTTAAGATGGAGCCTTGAGGGTTTTCTATATATGGAATCATTCCATCTACAAATAGTGACAGTTCTACTTTTTTATTCTCATTTGTATGCCTTTTATTTCTTATTCTTTACTGATTGCTCTGGCCAGGACTTCCAGTACTCTTTTAAATAACAATGGCAAGTGTAGGCATCCTTGTCTTGTTCCTGATCTCAGAAAGAAAGCTTTCAGTTTTTCAACATTGAATATATTAGCGGAGGGTTTGTCCTATATGCCCATTACTAAGTTGAGAAACTTTCCTTCTATATCTATTTTATTGAGTATTTTAATCATAAATGGATGTTGTACCTTGAGAAATGCTTTCTCTGCATCTATTGATATAATCATATGATTTTTATCTTTCATTTGGTAATGTGGAATGATTTGTGGATGTTGATCCATTCTAACATCCCTCAAACAAACCCTGCTTGATCGTGATGTATGATCCTTTTAATGTATTTGATTTGCTAGTATTTTTTAAGGAATTTTTGCATCTATGTTCATCAGAGATAGTGGCCTGTAATTTTCTTTTCTGTGTGTGTAGTCCTTGCTGGGTTTTGGTATCAGGGTAATGTTGGCCTATTGAAATGAGTTAGGAAGTAGTCCTCTTCCTTCAATTTCTTTTGGAAGAGGTTGAGAAGTATAGGTGGCACAGGTGGGTACCGGTAACCAGGTTCTTGGTGATTACAGACAAAGAATTGAACTGAACACAGAGTTTATAGCAGAAAAAGAGAGAGAGCAGACTTATTAAGCAATAGTACAGTTCACAGAACATGGGAGCAGGCTACCTCCCTGCAGAGATTGACCTCAGGGGTTGGAGGGATTCTATTCTTATAGGGTGGATATTTCCTGGCTAGTTTTGGTGGGCTTTTATTGCACATGTAGAAGTAGTTGTATTACTTGAAAGCTACTGTGCATGTGGTCTCTCATTATTTTTCTTGATTGGCCACCAGGGAAGGGGGTTGCACAATGTTAATTTATTATAATGCTATTATAATGAAGCAGGGGTCATGTAGCATCATCTGTTCAGGTGCATTAAATGATTCACCATGATTCAGGGCTTTTCCAGAAAGCAGGAACAACTGGTCTTAGAACAGGGTCTTTGTCCTGTACCAATGTCCTTTATCTTACTTAGCCCTGTGGCAACTCTGGAATTTCCTATCTCCTGCCTCAGCTTCCCTCCTGAGAGACATGGTTCTCAAAAATCTTTTGGGAGTTATTGAAGAGTGAAGATCATTCTTCTGTAACTTCTTCTGGCTTAGATTGGGCAGTCGTCCCTGCCTATTGAGAACCAAGAAACTCTCACCCTGTTCTATCTAGAGGTTGAAGAGGACCTCTTGAGGCTACCACAGATGCTGTATGTTGGTCAGCTTCATCACTCTCAGGGATTGGTTGGAAACCCTGGAGCATCATCAATTTGATGTGGAACTGCTTAAGTCTAGAAGATACAAATTTAACAGGTAAATTAAACAAACAAGGTCCTAAAAGTAGTAAGAGCAGCAATGTTATTAATGGACTTAAGATGGGTAATAGCCACATTAAGCTAGGGAGTCAGGAGGTCAGGGTATCCCTAATTCCTTGGCCCTATTGATTATATTTATGTAGCCACTCTGCCTGTTCATAAATTTTCCTTATGTTTGTTTCAATTATCCCAGAGTTATTTACATAGGTGCAGCAGGTTTTATTGATAACAGCACATACCCCACCTTGTTCTGCTAGAAGATAGTCTAGGGCGAGGTGGTTATCCATGACTATATTTGCCAGTGAGTCTACTGATCTTGAGAGTCCAGGTAGAGTATCAGCAGTATCTTTGGAGATTTATTCTGTAATCTTAATGAGTTCCCTTAGAGTGGCCACATGGTAGGCAAAGCCTCCCCAGGGGGCTGCAGGGGCTATAGTGGCAGCAGCTCCAGCCACTACTAGACCAAAAGCTTATTTATTTATTTTTTTTCTGAGAGATGGACTTTCAGGACCCTAGGTTATATTTATAATGGTAAGGTCTTGGGGTGCCAATGTCCCTAAAGTTCAGTTACCCCCATATTTAGAGTTGCTTAGGTGTATATAAGCAATAGCTTCTTGAAGTTCTGAATGATCTGTTAGCCAGTTATTGGGAGTCCCACAAAGCCAGACGAGGCCCAGGGGTGCTGCAATGACTGCGGCATTGGTGGAATTATATATGTTAAGGAGAGCGTATGGCAAGGGGGAAAGACAATCCTTAAGGGGGCCTAATTATTTCCCTGATCTCCTGCAGGAATTAGTAGAAATTTTGCTAATAACCCTTGAAAGGATTGGTCTGGCAAGTCAGTCCTGCTGGAGTAAGATCAATAATGTCTGAGCAGGAATGGTTCAAATCAGGGGATGATTCTGTAGGTGTTAAGGAGGCTGGATTTAAGGTATACAGGTCTTTACAGTTACTTCAGGAATGTCCAGAAGAAGGGCCTGTTATTTGGTCAGTCTGTTTCCTGTTAGCCAGAAGTCCCATTTCATTTCTCATACCCCTGTACCTGATGTGGAGTTAAGACCTCTAACTTCTGCCCAAGAGTTAGTTTAGCAGCTTCCTCAGTTAGCATGGCTGTGGCTGCAACTGCGCTTACGCATGGAAGCCACCCAGTTGCTACAGTGTCCAGTTTCTTTTGAGAAATATGCAACCAGTTGAGGTTCATTCCCTAGTTGTTGGACTAAGACCCCTAAAGCTATTCCTTGCTTCTCTGCTATGTGGAGATAGAAAGGCTTGTTTAAGTTAGGGATGCCTAAGGCTGGGGCCTCAACTAGGGCCTGCTTGATTTTTTAAAAGCCTGATCACATTCCTTTCCCCATATAATTGGTTCAGTGTCTGGCCCCTTAGTAGCTTGGTACAAAGGTTTGGCCATTAGCCCAAAGTTGGGTATCCAAATCTACAGAATCTTCCCATTCATAAAAAGGAGAGAAACTGCTGTTTAGTAGCAAGTGGAGTTAATTCAGTAATGGCTTTATCTCCTGTGATAATTGCCTAGACACAGGAGTCAAAATATACCCTAAATAATTTACTTTTTGTTTAGTAATCTGAGTCTTCTTCTTTGATACCCGAAATCCTCTTTCAGCTAGGAAATTCAGAGTCTAGATGGTACTTCGATCAGAAGCCTCTTTTGTGGGGCTGCAGATTAGTATGTCATCTACATATTGTAAAATGGGACCTCCTTGTAACTGTAGCTCTCTAAGATCCTTTTCTAATACCCTAGCAGAGAGGTGGGGACTGTCCCTGAACCCTTGCAGCAAATCCAGTCCAAGTGCATTGCTGATGTGTCATTGTTTTTGGATCGGTCCACTCAAAAGCAAACAAATATTGAGAGTCAGGATGCAAAGAGATGCAGAAGAAGGCATCTTTCAAATCTAACACTGAATACCACTGAGCATCATCAGGTACCTGCGAGAGCAAGGTGTAAGGGTTAGCTACTATTGGATGTAAAGTGACTACTGCTTCATTGACTAACCTTAGATCCTGGACTAGCCTGTACTCTCCCCTGGGTTTTATCACTGGTAAGATGGGAGTGTTGCAAGGAGATTGACAAGGAACTATGAGCCCATGTTGTGTAAATTTAATTATGATAGGCTGTAATCTCCCCAAAGCCTCTTGTTTAATAAGATACTGCTTCCTGTGAGGATAATTTGACCTGAGTTTTAATTGGATTTTAACCAGTAATGCAGTCTTTACTCTTCCCAGAATCCCTGACTCCCAAACTAATGGATTTACTACATCCAGAACTGAACTTGGGATTTCCTCCTAGTTTTGGTTGCTACTGATTATCAGACCTTACTTAACTCAAGTGGCTCTTCAGGGAACAACAGGATGGTTCCCATATGGCTAAAAGGTCCTGGCCTAACAGAGGAATAGGGCACTGAGGAACATTCAAAAAGGAGTGTTTGAATATTTGACTCTCAAATTGGCAAGTGATAGGGAATGCGTAGAAATAGGCCTTAAGGTTTCCTTCAACCCCCATTATCTTAGCTGATTTGGAGAAAAGAGGTCCAGAATAAGAGTTAGGGTCAGAGTAAGTGGCCCCAGTATGAACAAGAAAGTTGATTTTCTTACCTGCCACATCCAGTTACCTGGGGCTCCTTGGTAGAGATGGGAATATGAGTATTCTCTGGGGCTGACCTGTTCCCTGGGCACCCACCGTCCTCAAGAGTAATCATGACCTTGGGTGATGACCCCTTTCCACTCGGGACAATCCAGTGCCAGGGGTCAGAACTGATGTTCTTGCATAGAGGACAGGGTCCCGGAGGTGGTTGAGTGCTGTTCTTTGCCCAGTGTCTGGGGTGCTTGCACTTATAACAGGTCTGATCCTTTTGCCCCTGATTCTTCTGAGACCTCTCTGAGCTCCCCTGTTGGGGCTGGTTTCCACTAATAGCACTATTAAAGGCTAGTGCAAGGAGCTCAGCTTGCTTCTCCCTTTCCTTCCTTCCCTGTTTTCTTTCCTCTAAATTCCTGTTGTTAAAGACCAGAAAGGTTGTGCCCATGAGTGTGTCTAGGGGGGGTCTGTGGGCCCATTTGTAATTTCTGAAGCTTCCTGTGAATATCAAGGGCTCCTCCTTGGGTCCAACTTCTTTGGGGCTCTCTGAGCTTCCTGGACTACCTGGAAGTCTATTTCCTTTGCCAGATTGGGGAAGTTCTCCTTTATTATTTGTTCAAATAACTCTTCCACTTGTTGCTCTTCCTCTTCTCCTTCTGGTACCCCTATAATTCAGATGTGGGAATGTTTAAAGTTGTCCCGGAAGTTCCTAAGTCTCTCCTCATTTTGTTGAATTCTTGTTTCTTCATTCTTTTCTGGTTGGTTGTTTCTTTCTTCCTTCTGGTCCAATCCATTGATTTGAGTCCCAGTTTCCTTCCCATCACCATTGGTTCCCTTGCATTTTCCTTGATTTCACTTATTGTAGCCTTCATTTGTTCATCTAATTTGCGACCAAATTCAACTAATTCTGTGAGCATCCTGATCACCAGTGCTTTGAACTGTGCATTTGATAGGTTGGTTATCTCTTCGTCACTTAGTTGTATTTGTTCTGGGGGTTTGATCTGTTCTTCCATTTGGGCCATTTTTTTTTTGTCTTGATGTGCCTGTTATGTATGAGGGGCGGAGCCTTAGGTATTCACCAGGGCAGGTCAATCCATGTTGCTGCATTGTCAGGCTGATTGTGGGGGGAGGGGTCCGAGAGGGAACAGTGGCTCTTGCTCTGCTCTCTGCCAGATTTCAGTCCCTTCCCGCACTTCCCCCAAGCAAACTGGGCCCTTCTGGTGCTGGTTTCCAGGTGGGTGGGCTTGTGTATGTTCTAGGGCCCTGTGGGTTTCTCCAATGAACTCTCCTGTGAGGCTAGGAGTCTCTCCCGGCACCTCAACCCCCACAGATGTTTTCATTTGGTGTTTTGAGGTTTTATTTCCCTGCACTGGGACCCTGGATTACATGGTCTGTCTTGCTCCCCAGTCTCACCTGGTTTCTCTGTTCATGAACATAGGACCGCCTAGTCTGACAGCTGCCTTGTGCACCATGCCCCTCTACAATCTACCACCTTGCTGGGTTCATCCACTGACACCCTATACCCATGATCTGCCTGCCACCGTTTTTTTTTTTTTTTTTCTGCAACCCCTGTCTGCCTGGCTGCCCAACTCTGCCCTTCCTACTGGTCTGAATGAATGTGTCTATTTTAACTCCTTGGTTGTCAGATTTCCATACAGTTCGATTTTCTGTCAGTACTGGTTGTTTTTTGTTTCTAAATTTTTGTTGTCCTTATTTTGGTTGTGCAAGGAGGCACAGTGTGTCCACCTATGCCTCCATCTTGGCTGCAAGTCTGTCTATTTATCTCTTGATCTCTCCTTTTATTTCTATTTTGATCCAATAACTTTTCAGTAGCATGTTGTTTAAACTCCATGTATTTGAGGGTTTGTTTTTCAGATTTAGTCTTGTGTTTAATTTTCAGTTTTACACCATTGTGGTCAGAAAATATTTCATGTGATAACAATTACCTTAAATTTGATGAGACCAGTTTTTGCCCCAGCATATGATCTATCCTTGAGAATGTTTCATGTTCACTTGAGAAGAATGTGTATCCTGTTTTTGGGGAATGGAAATTTCCACAATTATTAAGTCCATTTGGTCTAATGAATGGTGGTACTATCATCTGCAGTTAAGTGGAAAACAGAATGTGTCTAATGAATTTTGTGATCTAGATTTGCAAACAAAGTGTTCAAGGTGCCATCTCATTTATTTGCTGTTTAAATGGTGAAATATGGAAGGAGAGAGGAAAAGCCAAAGCCAAACTTAAAAAAAATCTAGTTCTTGAGGGTTTAAAAAAATTGTCAGCCTCTTCCAACAACAACTGATATCTAAAACTGGGAGTATTGGAGCATAAATTTTGTAAAAGAAAAGAACAGTAAACTCAAAAACACATCAGTGTAACTATCCAAAATAAAACACAGAAGGAACACTGAAACTAATGAGCAGAGCATTGGTGAGCTGCGGGATAAGTTCAAGTAGTTTAATATGTGTGTCTTCAGAGTTCCTGAAGCATAAGAAGGAGAAGGGAAGATACAAACAAACAAACAAACAAACAAAGAAAAATGAGTTTTAAGAAATAATGGCTATAATTTTTCTAAACTTGATAAAAACTATCAACCTCCATTTCCAAGAAACTCCATGAACCCCAAGCACAGGAACTATGAGGGAAACTACACCAAGGTACATCATATAATCCAATTGCTTAAAACCAGTGATTAAAAAATAATCAGAAAATCCTCACAAAGGAGCCCCAGAGTTTATACCGGGAATGCAGAGGAATATAACAGCAGATTTTTTATTAAGAATCATGCAAGCCAGAAGAAGTGGAACAACATGTCTAAGAAATATAAGAAAAAACAGTGCCCTAGAATTCTGTAACCAGCAAAAAGATCTTTTAAAAACAAAAGTGAGATTATTTTTCAGATGTAGGAATTCTGAAGGAATTCATCACTAACAGATTTGCACTGTAAGTCATGTTAAAGGAAGCCTTTCAAGAAAAGGACAATGCAAATGGGCAAAGGACATAAACAGACAAGCCTATAAGGAGGACATACAGAGGGTTCATAGATACATGAAAAAATGCTCAACATCACTATCCATCAGAGACATGCAAGTTAAAACCACAATGAGATACCACTTCACACTGGTCAGAATGCCCATCATAAACAAGGCAACAAATAACAAGTGTTGGAGAGGTTGTGGAGAAAAGGGGACCCTAGTGCACTATTGGTGGGAATGGCAGACTGTTACAGCCACTGTGGAAAACAGTACGAAATTTCCTCAAAGAAACTAAAGATGGAATTGCCTTTCAATCCAGCAATCCCATTGCTGGTACTATACCTAAGAATATTGAATCACCATCCAAAAGGACCTATGCACCCCAATGTTCATAACAGCATTATTTATAATAGCCAAGTGCTGGAAATAGCCTAAATGCACTTCAGTAAATGAGTCAGTCAGAAAACTGTGGTACATTTCAGCAGAAAGAAAGAAGGAACTCCTACCCTTTGCCAGAGCATGGATGTATCTGGAGAACGTTATGCTAAGTGAAATAAGCCAGGTGGTGAAAGGCAAATACCATATGATCTCACCTATAAGTGGAACCTAATCAACAAAACAAAAAAACAAGCATAATATAACCAGAGACATTGAAATAAAGAACAAACTGACAGTGATCAGAAGGGGGGGTGAGGGGGATAACAGGGGAAAGAAGGGGTAGGGGCAAGCAAAGGAACATAAATAGAGGACTCAAGGGCATGGGCAATGGTGGGGGCTTGACTGGGGGAGTGGGTGGGGTGGGATAAGAGTAAGCAATAGGGAAAAAGTTGGGACAACTGTAATTGAACAACAATACATTTTTTAAAAAAGAAAAAAACAATAATACTAGTTAGAAATCTGCATCTACTACACAAAGGAATAAACTATAAACTATTTGGTTGGCCACAAATTTTGTTTGTTTGTTTGTTTTTCTCTAAGATAGCTCTAGTAGCACTTAGTTCTCCTTAATTTGATTCAAAAACAATTTTGTTAGATTTTATTTTGACAGCTGTCATATCAGCATGCATTTTAAAAAATTATCAAAATTGGTGAATTTTTGTGTATTATTGAAAGGTAAAAATACAACTGAAGTGCAAACAAAGATTTGTGCAGTGCACAGAGAAGGTGCTGTAACTGATAAAGAATGTCAAAAGTAGTTTTATGCTGGAGATTTCTCACAGGGTGATGCTCCATGGTTAGATAGACCAGTTGAATTTGATAGCGGTCAAACTGAGACATTGAGAACAATCAATGTTACACCACATGGGAGATAGCTGACATACTCAAAATATCCAAATCAATAAAGTTACTCATGAAAATGAAAAATGTGTCTTTCATTTTACAGAAAAAACTAAGTGGACTTTTTGACCAATCCATTACATTGGTAAATATTAAAGATTTTTATTTTTTATTTTTTACATCTTGTTTTTCAAAAGGGGGAATTGATTGCTAAATTCTGGAGATAGATAGTGGTTATAGTTGCACAACAGTGTGAGTGTACTTAATGCCACTGAATTCTGCACTTGAGTGGTTAAAATAGTAAATTTTGTTATATATATTTCATCACAGTAAAAATAACGGTGTAAAGGAAGCATACTGTATTATGCTTCCTTTATAAAACAATACTAAATGTAATAAAATAGCACAAAAGTGGAGAGGGTAGAAACGGAAGAACCTGTTTTAAGGTTCTTGTGTTATACATGAAGTGGTGTAATATGACTTGAAAGTAGCTTTGATAAGTTAAAACAACCACTAAAGCAACCACTAAAATAACACACATACACAAAATTATGGGCCATAAGCCAATATAGAAAATAAAATAGAATCATGAAAAATAACCCTAAAGAAGGCAGAAAAAGAGAAAAAAGGAAATAAGTAACAGATGGAACAAATAGAGAATAAATAGAAAATGGTCTAAACACCTTCGGTTAAAAGGCAAAAATTGTCAGATTTTTAAATGAAGAACCAAATTATGCTGTAAACAAAATTAAATGTTTGGGTGCAAATAGGTTGAATGTAAAAAAATATAAAATATATATACCTATGCTAATACTAAGCAAGCGATAGCTGGAGTGGCTACACTAATATTGGGAAAAGTAGATTTCAGAGCAAAGAACATTACCAGGATTATATTATAATGATAAAGGATGGAATAATTATAGTAATTTTAAGTATTTATGTCCCTACTAGCAGTTTAGAAACACATGAAAAAAGGCTGACAGAATTGAAAGAAGAAATAGATAAATTCACAATTATATTCAGAGATTTTATTAACTTTTCCTCAATAATTGATAGAATAAGTAGACGAAAAATCAGTACATATATAGGCTTAGCATGATCATCCAACTTGAATTAATTGACATTTAGAATACCACCCAGTAACAGCAGAATACACATGCTTTTTAAGTTCATACAGAATATTTGCTATGACAGATTCAATTTTGAGCCATACAATAAGTACCAATAAATTTAAAATGAGCCCTGGCTGTGTGGTTCAGTGGATTGAGCAGCAGTCTGAGAACCAAAAGTTCATCAGTTCGATTCCCAGTCAGGGCGCATGCCTGGGTTGTGGGCCAGGGCTCCAGTTGGGGGAATGTGAGAGGCAACAGATCAATGTGTCTTTCACCCAGTGATGTTTATTTTTAGACAGGGGAAAGGAGATTGCATCCAGGTGAGATGGAAGCTGCTGGAGACCCCGGCACTGCAGGTCTTAGAGGGCTCATGTACAGACTCACTTGCTCTAAACTCCAGTGTAGAGGAGGCAGCTCAAAAATCACCAGGGACCTGGAGGAAGAAACTAAATTGATTAGTTTCAGGGCAAGAGCTGGAGGGACACAGGTTGGGACAGTTCTCTTCTAAGATGGGGGAGCTATAAGGCACCATTTGTTGAGCCCTTCCCTTACCTGGTGGATCAGCACAGGGAGTGCCAAATCTGAGCTCTTCATAATGTGGCTTATATTGTTTGCCCAACACTTGTGATTCCTTGAGACCCTGCTCCACCCAATTTACATGTCTGGCATGAGCTGCTCCCAGTGACTTTTCCACATAAGCGGCCTTTCTCAGCTTATTCTGTGGACTTTCCTAAAATCTTTCAAAGGTCCACAAATGCTAAACAAACAATGCTGGCCTCTTTATTCCCTGTTAAACTCTTGCCAGATTACCCCAAACCCTGCAAAAACAGTGATGGGTATCTACTGGCATTGTACTTCTCATCAGGTAACCCCAAGCTTAGCAAAAGCAGTGTCCAGTCTTGGCCCGGAACCCATTAAGTGGTAACAAACCTGGCACAAATGTCAGTTAGCCTCAGCTCACATGGTGATGTACTAAGACCAACACTAGTAGTAGCCAGATTTGATTTGCAAAACAGTCTCTCTCAAGCACCTCCAAGCCCAGTACAAATGGTGACAAACTGCAGGCACTTTGTAGCTCCTACCAGATGGCCTCAAGGCAGGCACAAGTAGTTGCTAAACTTGATCTGCACAAAAACCCCTCCTAAGAACCTACAGAACAAACACATTCAATGGTGACTTCAGACCACACCAGAGCACCACCCACAAGCTCTACAAATGACACACCCAAAGGGTAGACTTGGCTGATACTAGAGCTCCACAAAAGTGATTTCTGCTCCATGAGGTCAGCCCCAACACAACAGCTCATCTGTGTAATAATGGCCATCCCTTACAGCCAATCAGCCTGAGGGTCCATCCCACTCACTGACATGCTAAATCACAATCAAGGCTCAACTACAACAGGAAGGCACAGAAAACACACAAGGGACAATGCTGGAGCACCTGGTTCAGTTGACCAGACTGTGTCACTGGGCTGCGCAGAATCTACTTTGCCAAGAACGGGAGATAAAGCAGTTCTGCCTAACACGTAGAAATAAACACAGGGAGGCTGCCAAAATGAGGAGACAAACATATTCCAAGTGAAAGAACAGAACAAAACTCCACAAAAAGAACTAAATAAAATGGGGACAAGCAATCTATGAGATGCAGAATTAAAAACAGTGGTCTTAAGGATACTTAAGGAACTTTAGGGAAGAATAGATCAACTCAGTGAGAACTTCAACAAAAAGATAGCAAGCATAAAAAATTCATAGAAACAAAAAAGAAACAGAAATGAAAAGTATGATAACTGAAATGAAGATTACATTAGGAGCTTATGGTCAAGATGGTGGTGTAGGCAGACATGGCTCACCTCTTCACACAACCACAAAAGAATTACAACTAAAATGTAGAACAACCATTAACTCAGAACCAACAGAAATTAAGATGAATGGAAGTCTGACAACTATGGAATTAAAGAAACCACATCCATCTAGACTGGTAGGAGGGTCAGAGATGCAGCATGGGCTCATCCCATATCCATATATGGTAGATACAAATTTGGGAAGGATAGCTTGGGAGTGAGGAATCCCAGTCCCATACCAGGCACCCCAGCCCAGGGTCACAGTGCCAGAAAGATAAGTCCCCACAACTTCTGGCTGCAAACACCAATGGGAATTGAGTTGGTGGAAGAAACTTCTGAAGCCCCAAGCAGTTCCACTTAAAGAACCCCCACACAGACTCACCTACTCAGACTTACTCCCTCCAGGCTCCAGCACCAGGGAGGCAGCTTGAGGGGGCACCACTGGTGTTCAGGGAGAGGCTGAGGTGTCTGGCATCAAGGCTATTATCCTTTTTCTGGGCCCTCACACCACAGAGCCAGCTGACTGGTGCCATATCTAAGATTTCATCAACCTGGATTATGTTGATCCACATTGGTGATCACCAGAGACTCTGCACCACCCAATTTATAGGCCCACCCAAGCTGGGTTTCTATATGGATGGCTGGTCTTGGTTCATGCTTCACAACTTCTTAAATCCTCTCAAAAGCAGCAGCTTCCCTCAGTGAGCCCCAGGCCTGGAACTAGCAACCTAGATTCCCAGCTTGGCTTCATTTGGAAATTTCCAAGACCGGCACAAGTAGCAACCACCTCAGATTGTTTTATAACCCAGTCAGGGTGGCTCTGAGCAAACACAGGTGGAGGATGACCTTGGCCTGCACCATCCAGGAAACCCCAGGGCCAGTGCACCCAGTGGACAGCTACAGACCGTGTCAGAGCACCACCTCCCTGCTCCTGCACAGATGATCCTCTACAGAGGGTGGAGGTTGGTGGTCAGTAGTCACATCCAATCCTTGCAACTGGCCTGGGTAAATCCCTCCTGTTCACCTGCCAACAACAACCAAGGCTCAACTACAAGAGATGGGGGTAGTCAGCCCACACAAAGCATGCACCTTGAGTATTCAATTTGGGTGACAGGAAAGCCTGTGCCACCAGATCCTACAGGACACCTACTACACTACCAAGGCCACACTACCAAGACATGGAGCCAAAGCAGTTCTACCTAATACATAAAAACAAACAAACAAACAAACAAACAAATAAACAGGGAATCCTCGAAAATGAGAAGACAAAGAAACATGACCCAAATGAAAGGACAGATCAAAACTCCAGAGAAAGTGTTCCTGCCAAGATGGAGGAGTAGGTAGAAATGCTTAGCTTCCTTACACAACCAAAAGAAGGATAACAACCTATTTAAAAACAAAACCCTCCAGAACTGACAGAATATCAAACTACATGAAACTCTGACAACCAAAGAGAGACAAAGAAACATTTATCCAGAGTGGTAGAGAAGACCCACAGAAGTGCTGTGGATGGCAGGGGTGAGGCAGGGGCTGGCAGACAGGGTGTTCCTACATTCATGTAGGATAAACTGAGAGGAACAACTTGGGAGTGAGACAGAACGTGGAACCCAGGGTTCCAGCATGGGAAAAGAAGGCCTTAAAACCTCTGGCTGTAAAACCTGTGGAAGCTGTGAAGGTAGGAGAAACTGCCAGTCTCACAGGAGAGTTTATTGGAGAGGCCCATAGGGTCCTACAATGTATACATACCCACCAATCTTGGAATCAGCACCTGAAGGGCACAGTCCACTTGTGGGAAGTGAGGGAAGTGACAGAAAATAGGGTGAGAGCTGAGCAAGCACCATTGTTCCCTCTCTGACCCCTTTCCCGCAGACAGTGACACAATACAACAGAGAGGGTTGCCACACCTTGGTAAATACCCAAGGTTCTGCTCCTTAGAATGTAACAGCTGTGTTGGGGCAAAGAAATAGCCCAGATGAAAGAACAGTTCAAAACTCCAGAAAAAGAACTAAGCAATGAAGCCATGGCCAACCTATCAGATGCAGAGTTCAAAACACTGGTAATCAGAATGCTCACAGAAATGATGGAGTTTTGTTACAAAATGAAGGAAGAAATAAAGGCTATACAAAGTGAAACAAAGCAAAGTACACAAGGAATCAACAGTGAAGGGAAAGAAACCAGGACTCAAATCAATGATTTGGAACGAAAGGAAGAAATAAACATCCAACTGGAATAGATTGAAGATACAAGAATTAAAAAAAATGAGGAGAAGCTGAAGAATCTTTGGGACAACTTTAAATGCTCCAACATATGAATTATAGGGGTGACAGAAGGAGAAGAGGAAGAGCAGCAAGAAATTGAAAACTTATTTGAACGCATAATGAAGAACTTCCCCAATCTGGCAAAGGAAGTAGACTTCCAGGAAGTCCAGGAAGCTCAGAGAGTCCCAAAGGAATTGGATCCAAGAAGAAACACACCAAGGTATATCATAATTAAGTTGCTTAAGATTAAATATAAGGAGAGAACCTTAAAAGCAGCAAGAGGAAAGGAGACAGTTATCTACAAAGGATTTCCATAAGACTATCAGCTGATTTCTCCAAAGAAACTTTACAGGCAAGAAAGGGCTAGAAAGAAATATTCAAAGTCATGAAAGGCAAGGATCTACATTCAAGATTACTCTACCCAGTAAAGCTAACATTTAGAATGGGAGGAGAGTTAAAGTGCTTCCCAGATAAGGCCAAGTTAAAGGAGTTCATCATCACCAAGCCCTTATTATATGAAATGTTAAAGGGACTTATCTAAGAAAAATAAGATAAAAATATGAACAGTAAAAACAGCAAGCTCACAGGTATTAACAACCACACCTAAAACAAAAGCAAACTAAGCCAACACCTAGAACAGGAACAGAACCACAGAAATGGAGATCACATGGAAGAAAACTTCCCTAATTTGGTGAAGGAAATAGACACACAGGTCCAGGAAGCACAGAGAGTCCCAAACAAGATGGACTCAAAGAAGCTCACCTCGAATACACATCATAATTAAAATGCCAAAGGTTAAAGATTAAGATATGGGAGGGACATGTGAGTGAATGGGTAAGAGGTGAGGGGATTAAGAATTAAAAACAGGTAGAATAGCCATGGAGATGTAAAGTACAGTATAGGAAAGAGAGTATCCAAAGAACTTACACACATGGCCTGTGGACATGAACATGGGTGGGGGTATTGCCTAAGGGAGTGGGGGGTGCTGAGTGGGAGGGACAACTATAATAATATAATATAAAATATAATTTTTTAAAAGGATACATTAGAAAGAATCAACAGAAGATTAGATGGAGCAGAGGATGGAATAAATAATCTTAAAATAGGAATAGATGAAAACTTTTTTACACCTGCATAGGGCATCTATAAAAAAACTTAAAACTTACATTATACTTAATGTTGAAAGACTGAACACTTTCCCAGATTAGGTACAAACAAGGGAAGTATGCCCATTTTCACTACTTTCATTTGACAGTGTTCTGGAGGCTCTAGCCAGTGCAATAAGGTGAGAAAAAAAGTAAAAGTCATACAGACTGGAAAGAAATAATGAACTATTTTTATTTGCAGTTGAATTGATTTTTTATGTAAAAAATCTCATGGGATCTACAGAAAAGTCCCCTGGGACTAATGACTGAGTTTAGCATCATTTCAGCATAGAACATCAAGATATAATAATTAATTACATTTTTATAAACTAGTAGAAGTTGAGAATGGAAACAAAAATACTATTTACAATTGCAGAAGCCCTGGCTGGTGTATAGCTCAGTGGATTGAGTGTGGGCTGTGAACCAAAGGGTCGCAGTTTGATTCCCAGTCAGGGAATATGCCTGGGTTGCAGGCCGGGTCCCCAGTGGGGGCCATGTGAGAAGCAACCACACATTGATGTTTCTCTCCCTTTCTTTAAATTAAAAAAAAAGTAAAATGCTCAGAGATAATATGTCAAAAGATGCCAATTCTGCTTTCATCAAGTTATACATTAAATTTATTTTAAACCAAAGTATTAACCAGCTTTTTCATGGAAATTTACAAGCTAATTATGGAATAAAATCAAAGAATAAAGAAACAGAAATATTCAAGATTATTTACAAGATTGTTATAGGCACAGGAACAAATAATTCATGAATGAAATGATATTGAGAGCCTAGACAAAGACTCATTGTTGAGAATTTGATCTGTGATAAAAATAGTACGATATGAGTGTATATACACTCCCTCATTCATATGAAACCAGAAAAGTCAGCATTCTTGCTTCCTGTCATTACCAGAACTGATAAGCTGAGACGGGTTGAATCTTTATGGGCACTTTACTCAGAGGTTGATGATCTAGGATGACGGTGGCTTATGTACCCTAAAAGACCATCTTACATTCCATTTCAAAAGGACAGATTAAAAAAAATGATTTAATTTATTTATTTTTAGAAAGAATGGAGGGGAGGGAGATAGAGAAGGAAAGAAATATCAATGTGTGGGAGATACATTGATGGGTTGCCTCTCACACACCACCTATGGGGACCTGGGTCACAACTCAGGCATGTTCCCTGACTGGGAATCAAACCGGCAACATTTTGATTCACAGGCTGGCACTCAACCCACTGAGCCACACCAGCCAGGGCTCAAACTGACCTTTTTTTTGTAAGAAGAAACGTGTGGGTAAGGGGTTTGGGATTCAGGAAAAAAGTTAATCAGATAAAAGGTGCAGCATTCTCTCTTCTGTGCCCTGGGCAGTGGTCTTTATCTGCATCCTGGTCAGCAGAGTTCTCTCCCTGGAGTACAATGGCTAAGATAGCATCTTGATTGCTTGCAGTCTTCATGAGGCACAAAGGTAGAACTGCTTGTGGTCTCCTGGAGTCAGGGTGGGATGTATCTTCAGTTTCTGGAACAATAGCTTTGTGCATGCATTGATCACTAAGCTTATTAACTATTACTTAAAACTAAAATTTCCAACTCTTGAGTTCCCCTATCATTTCCCCCACTGTTAGTCTAAACTATCTTATTGCTATGAGATCAGTTTCATGTGGAAGTAATTACTTTGCTGTTGAGCATGTATCTTAGCATTAGACAGTCTGGTAGGGGGTTCAGGAATATAATTGCAGATCCACATATGGGGGCACACGGTATGCAAGAACAAGCTATAACACTGAGAAAGATGAAAAGAATGAAAACAACAAATGCCTCTCTAAGGCCAGTAATTCTAGGCAGCCTAGAGGTTAGTTTAGACAAATGAATACCAAAGAAACGCTCTCTTTGCTTTATATTAGATACTACTTCATTTATTTGCTTTACTTTATGCTCTATTAGCTGTGAATTATCAACCATGTTGAAACAGCAGAGTTTTTATATTCTTCACATCCATGATTATGTCTTAAAAGGAGGTAGTGTATAACTATGTGATTTTCTAATACTACTCTATCTTGTCCTAGTTCTTGACTAATGGCACTGATGGCTTGTGAAGTGGCATTTAAAACTTTTGCCATGGCACAGACTAATCTATCCACTTCTACATTCAAAAAGTTTACCATGGCTGTTATTACAAATAGAGTCAACAATATATTTTCAGCAGGGCTAAAAAGGTACAAATCACTGTTACAGTCAGGTGTAAGGTAGAATTCTCATAGAGCCTGGGTGATGTGGAGCATCTCAGGCATAAACACTGTCAGTCTTCCCAGAAAGCATGGTCCCTAAAACCGTTAGCTGGAACATAGGAATAAACTGTCTTTTCACATATTAGAAACCATCCTGTAGGTGATTTGACATGACCAAAGGCATAAGATACATTAGTGGTGGTATTGCAATTTATCTTCACATTTGCTGAAAGCATAAAACAGTTTTTAGTACAGATGACAAAAGTTGCACACTCTCCAGCTGGGGCTACATTAGTGACTTTTAAGGAAAACATTTCCCTGTCTTTTAGAGTTACCACAGGTCCCCAAATTATAAATGTCAGAGTTGGTTATTTTCTTATTGATATGCTTAAACAAAGTATAATTTCGTAGGCTTTCCAGGGGAGTACAAACACCTATAAGACATGAAGTGAAATTTTGTTCAACATAAGTTTCTCCTGCAAGAAAAAGGGATGTTTAGAACATTTTTTTGCTACTATACCCAAGTATTTTCATCTCCTTTGAAAGGAATAAGTTTTCCACAACATGGGTGTAGGAGACCATTCTGCGTGGCGTGGGCCCAGCTCCCACTCAGAGATGCACAGGACCCATGCCCATGGATAGGTTCTCCCATAGGGAATCAGGCCTGCATTGTACCTAAGCTGCTTTGAGATCTGCTTTTGCTAAAACTCCCTCACCCTGAATTGAGACAGTAAGTGCTTATTGTAACTTCCTAAAATCATGCTAAAACCCCCCAGTATGGAGTGTAACCAGTTCAACCACTTTTCCGTTTTCATTTGCAAATATCCTTCTTCTGTGATGTGATTAGTGGCATCAGCTCCTTCGTTTTCTGTAAAAGGTAAACAACTAAAGCGAACTTGTGCATAGTACATGAGGACCATCATGTAATGTGCCAAAAAAAAAAAAAAAAAAAGAAAGAAATAAGGGCTTGTCATGGTGGAGGCTGTGGTTTTTTCTCCCCTTGAGAGAAAAACCATGCCATCCCTTTTCCTCCACATGACTTGGTAGTCTGTGTGAATTTCTCATATCTCATCCACAATGTGGTGGACCCCAGGAGCCAGGGTCCGCATCACATGGGGTTAAACAAAAAATAATTAAAAGAATATAAGTTGCCCTGGCTGATGTGGCTCAGTGGATTGAGTGCCAGCCTGTGAACCAAAGGGTTGCTAGTTCTATTCCCAGTCAGGGCACATGCCTAGTTGTGGGCCAGGTCCCCAGTAGGGGGGCTGCATGAGAGGCAACCACACATTGATGTTTCTCTCCCTCCCTTTCCCACTCTCTAAAAAAAAAAAAATAAATAAAATACTTAAAAAATTTAAAAAAGGACATAAGTCATTTTTTAAAAGATGACTTTCAGGTCTTCTTGAGGTTTAGTTGTCCATTGTTCTTCTGGTGTTTTCTTTACTCTGGTGTGATGAAGCCAAAGTTGTATTCCTGGGGTGGTGAGGAGTACATGCCAAAGTCTAGTCCACTTTTCTTCTAGTTGGTTCCCTGGAGATCCTGTCTTCAAAGTCCTAAGTAGCACCTTATCTCCAGGCTCAAAGAAATGTGGCAAACATTTCGGGAAGAGGTCTCTAATAGAAGCAAGGTCAATAATTACAGCTAAGGTCTCACTTAAATGTTGTACCTATCTTTATACCTTCACCTCTTGATCTACATACGTATCTCCTAAACCAATCATAGCCTGAAATGGTCATCCGATTTCATAAGGACTCAATTAAACACCACTCTGAGGAGCTACCCTTATCTGGAGCAGGGCAATAAGTAAAGCTTGATCTTAATGGAGATGAGTTTCTTCACACAACTTGGCTATATTTTTCTTCAAGATGTGATTCATTTTCTCTACCTTCCCAGAAGGAGAGAAAATGCTGCCAGAAGCCTGAGGTCTCCATGTTGTATGGAATATTTACTTGATTCCTAAAAATTTACTAACCTTCTGTGTAATTTCTGAAACAAAAGCAGGTCTGTTATCACTCTGGATGCTGCTGGGGAGACCAAAGTAAGGAATTATTCCCATCAGCAGGGCTTTCATTACCTTTGAGGATTTCACTGTCATTAGTAAAGTAGGCCTCTGCCCATCCTGAAAATGTCAACAGAGACTAACAAATATTTCCATCCTTGGACCTTGGCACCTGGGTTAAATCTATTTGTCAGCCCCCAAGTGGGCACTGTGTTTGGTATTGTTTCCCTTTCTTTTTTTTTTAATACATTTTACTGATTATGCTATTACAGTTGTCCCATTCCCCCTTCATTCCCCTCCACCCTGCACACTCTCTCATACCCACATTCCCCCCCTTTAATTCATGTCCATGTGTCATACTTATAAATTCTTTAGCTTCTACATTTCCCATACTATTCTTGCCTTCAACCTATCTATTTTCTACCTACCATCTATGCTACTTATTCTCTATACCTTTTCCCCCTCTCTCCTCCTCCTGTTTCCCTGTTGCTGACCCTCCATGTGATCTCAATTTCTGTGTTTCTGCTCCTGTCCTAGCTGTTTGCTTAGTTGGCTTTTGTTTTTGTTTTAGGTGTGGTTGTTAATAATTGTGAGTTTGCTGTCATTTTAATCTACATGTTTTTTAATCTTCTTTTTCTTAGATAAGTCCCTTTAACATTTCATATAATAAGGGCTGGGTGATGATGAACTCCTTTAACTTGACTTTATCTGAGAAGCACTTTATCTGCCCTTCCATTCTAAATGAAAGCTTTGCTGGATAGAACAGTCTTGGATGTAGGTCCTTGACTTTCACGACTTGGAATACTTCTTTCCAGCTCATTCTTGCCTGAAGGGTGTCTTTTGAGAAATCAGCTGACAGTCTGATGGGACCTCCTTTGTAGGTTACTGTCTCCTTATCTCTTGCTGCTTCTAGGATTCTCTCCTTCATTTTAATCTTGGGTAATGTAATTATTATGCACCTTGGTGTATTCCTCCTTGGGTCCAACTTGTTTGGGACTCTCTGAGCTTCCTGGACTTCCCAGAAGTCTATTTCCTTTGCCAGATTGGTAAAGTTCTTTATTATTTGTTCAAATAACTTTTCCACTTGTTGCTCTTTCTCTTCCCCTTCTGGTACCCCTATAATTTGATGTTGGGATGTTAAAAATGTCCTGGAGGTTTCTAAGCCTCTCCTCACATTTTTGAATTCTTGTTTCTTCATTCTTTTTTGGTTGGTTGTTTCTTTCTTCCCTCTGGTCCACTCCATTGATTTGAGTCCCAGTTTTCTTCTCATCACTATCGGTTCCCTGTACATTTTCCTTCATTTCACTTATTGTAGCCTTCATTTTTTCATCTAATTTGTGAGCAAATTCAACCAATTCTGTGAGCATCCTGATCGCCAGTGCTTTGAACTGTGCATCTGATAGGTGGCTATCTCTTCATTGCTTAGTTGTATTTGCTCTGGAGCTTTGATCTGTTCTTCCATTTGGGCCATTTTTTTTTTTTTTTGTCTTGACGCACCTGTTACATATGAGGTGAGGAGCCTTAGGTGTTCACCATGGTGGGGCAACCCAGTCACTGGGTTGTGACACTGTATGTGGAGGAGGGGTCCAAGAGGGAACAGTGGCATTTGCTCTGCTCTCTGCCAGATTTCAGCCCCTTCCGTGCTTCCCCCAAGCAAACTGGACATATCTGGTGCTGATTCCCATGTGGGTGGGTTTGTGTATGTTGTAGCACCCTGTGGGTCTCTTCAATGAACTCTCTTGTGAGGCTGGGAGTCTCTCCAGGCACTCCAACCCCCGCAGGTGTTTTCAGTTGGTGTTTTGAGGCTTTATTTCCTTGCACTGGAGCCCTGGGTTGCATGATCTGTCTCGCTCCCCAGTGGTTTATCTGCATGTGAAGGTGGGATGGTGTGGTCAGCCAGCTGCCTTGCGTGCCATGCGGGCTTCACAATCACTGCCTTGCTGGGTCTGCCAGTTGCCACCCTGTGCCCGGGGTCTGCCAGCCATTGCCTGTGCACCTAGGGTCCACCGGCTGCCAATTTGCACACCCGGGGTTTGTCAGCTGCTGCCTTGTGCTGCCTTTTGCTGCCTTGTGCACTTGGTACCACCACTTTTTTTTTGCCATGACGCCTCTCCACCCAGCCACCTGATTCCACTCCACCTACCAGTCTGGATGGATGTATCTATTTTAACTCCTTGATTGTTGGACTTCCATACAGTTAAATTTTCTGTCAGTTCTGTTGTTATTTTGTTTCTAAATTGTTGTTGTCCTTATTTTGTTTGTGTGAGGACACACAGTGTGTCTACCTACACCTTCATCTTGGCTGGAAGTCTGTTTCCCTTTCTTTTGATGGGTATCTGTCTTGGGGTTGTTCTTCTGGCACACAACACATCTAGCAATTACTCTTTGTATGGATTTAGGAATTCCAGAACCTGTTAGGCACAGTTTAATAGAGGTGGCTAATGAATCCCTTACACAGTGGGTGGCTTCATGAAAATTCTTCATGACTGGCTCTATCAAATGTTTAGGAAGTTGTATAACTCCTTTCTCATTTTTTTTCCATCTACTACCAGGACCTCCTTAATCAAAACCCTGACTCTCAGCTTTCTTTAAGTCTGCAGTTGAACATTGAGGGTCAAATTGTGAGAAGTCTAGCACTGCTACCAAAGTCATAAGTCTTCCTTTAGCAACCTCTTTTGCTGCTGAATCAGCCAGATTGTTTCCTCTAGGTACTTTGATGTCCTCTTTCTGACACTCAGGGCAGTGCATAACTGCCACCTGTAAAAGTACCTGAACAGCTTCAAATAATTTTAAAATTTCTGCTGTATGCTTAATCTCCTTTCTATTGTAGGTTAATAGTCCTCTTTCCTTCTGGATGGAAACATGTGCATACAAAATTAGGAAAGTGCAGCATGGGCTTGGATTTGTGGCAAGCCCATCCCCCTGGGTCTCCCATAGTGCCCCATGCCAGAGCACCCTGGCCCGGAACCATTGCCCAGCCCCTGCGCGTGGGCTGCAGCACTGAGGCAGGCTGCACAGAGGAAAAAAAAATAGGAAAGTGTATGTGGAGTCAGTATACACATTCACTCTCTTCCCATGCAACAATTTCAGTGCCCTTGTTAATGCAACCGATCAGCTTTCTGAGCAGAAGTTCCAGGCACTAATGCCTTGGCCTCTACAACTCCAGGAGTCACAACTGCATATCCGGCCTTTCTGTTTCTTTTGTCCACATAACTGCTTCCATCTGCATATAAATTTCAGTCTGCCTCTTTTTTTTTAATTAAATTTTATTTTAATTGTTGTTCTTATACAGTTTTCTGTTTTCTACTCCCATCCCGTCCCTCTGCCCCAGCCCTCCCCAGCTCCCTTCCATTTCCACTCCCCCTAGCTTTTGTCCATATGTCTTTCATACTTGTTGCTCTAATCCCTTCCCCTTTTCCCTGGATATTCCTATCCCTCTCCTCTCTTGTTCTCAATTTCAGTGTCTTTGGTTATATTATGCTTGTTTGTTTGTTTTTTTGATTAGGTTCCTGTTAGAGGTGAGATCATATGGTATTTGTCTCTCACCTCCTGGCTTAT
>PVKU01006226.1:0-68912 GCA_004027475.1 Anoura caudifer
TAGAACATTTCTCTTAAATCTTGGTTTACATTTCAACTTGCCTTACAGCGAAGCCCAGTCTACATGATGGAGTAAATTGAAAGTTGCTCTTGACAATAGTGATAGTGGAGAGAGCTCAAAGCTATAATTAATAATAAATACATCTTATTGTTTTCATCGCTATTTTATTCTCTACTACTCAGTTCCCTAGGCTCTTCTTGATGTTGAATTTTTGCTGTTGTTCATATTAATTTTGCATACTAATGCATAGAAGGTAATCATAAGAAAGATGTCTTCTGAAACACCATAGATGAACTGGAATTCCTCAATGACCATTTTCCCTTGATCAATGTTGATGGGTTAAAAAGGAGAAATCACTTGACATTTGGGTTAGCTGAAAATGTTTAAGTGGAGGTTAAAAAAATGGAGCATATATTTTTTACCCTTATAATTTAAAATAATTTACCATTAATATTAGGGTGATGTCCCATAAAAACGGAGATCAGGACTGCTTGGTTTTCATTTGAGCAATGTTTCAAATATCATTCATATTTCTATTCTTAATAAATTTGAATCACATGTGAATGGTATATTCTGGCCATCATACAATCTCCTTGCTTAATAATACTCTATTTTTACCCAAACTACAACCAAAAATTAACTTGCTTATAATTTGTCTCAGCTGTATA
The DNA here is from genome assembly GCA_004027475.1 of Anoura caudifer. Classification (NCBI taxonomy): domain Eukaryota; kingdom Metazoa; phylum Chordata; class Mammalia; order Chiroptera; family Phyllostomidae; genus Anoura; species Anoura caudifer. Next base: position 669 of record PVKU01006226.1, read on the forward strand.
TTTCTTCCATTATGAGCTTGCTCATTTCAAGATGCAAAATTCTAGAATCTTATTTTCCATCTCTACCAACTTTTAAGAAAAGAGAAAGAAAACCATTTCTGGGGTAACCTAGGTCACCTCAAATGCATATGAATATGTCACTCACATTAACCACATCAACAAAGCACTCACTAGCAATTTTTACTGATGATCCATAGAGCAGGTGTATTTCTGTGTTTATGGGCATCTAAAGTGTGGTAAGGCCATCCATCTACAACTGCTGGGACTCTGAGACCCATGATGTGTAAGGCATTGTGACATCTGAATCTGTAACTTGGTAGTTAAAGATGAAATGAAAATCTCCCCTAGATGATAAATCATTTTATACTGCAAGTTATTTTATTAAATGTCTAAAAATTCTAAAAGCCTATGTGCAAAAGTTTTATGACTGATAACAGAGAATTTATGATTCATTCAAGTCTATTTTATCAGAGAATTTTAGAGAGAAAAGGATTAGTCCTTCACTTCTTAATAGGCACCCTAGGTTCCTTTTTAAAAAATAATTTTTATTTTTTATTACAGTTGACAGACAATATTATACAAGTTTGGGCAAAAGTAGGTTTACAGTTGTTGATATGGAAAATAATACAATAATTAATAATAATATAAGAATGAACACTGTGTTTTGCATACTCACAACTATAAACCTACTTTTGCCCCACCCTGTATTACTTTCAGGTATACAACCTAGTGATTAGACATTTATATGCTTTATGAAGTGATCATCCTAGTAAGTCTTGTACCCATCTGACACCATATAGTTATCACAATGTTATTGACTACATTTTCTATGCTGTATCTCACATCCCCATGATTATTTTTATAACTGGCAATTTGGACATCTTAATCCCTTCCCTTTTTTCCCCCTCCCCACTAACCAGCTCCCATCTGGCAACCTTCAAAGTGTTCCCTGTATCTACAAGTTTGTTTATTTTTTGTTTGTTCATTTATTTTGTGTTTTAAACTTCACATACTGTATTAGTGAAATCATATGGTTTTTGTCTTTCCCTGTCAGACTTATTTCATTTAATATAACACCCTCTAAGTCCATTCACGTTGTTACAGATGGCAAGATTTCATTCTGTTCCATGGCTGAGTAATATTCCATAGTATACATGCACCACCTCTGCTTTATCCATTCACTCGTCTATTGACGGGCACTGATGTTGCCCATATGTTGGCTATTGTAAATAATGCTGCAATGAACATAAGGATGCATATATCTCTTCAAATTAGTGTTTTGGATCTCTTTACACAAATACACAGAAGTGGGATTACTGGGTCTTTCTTTGTCTCTTGTTGTAGCTTGCTGATTTCACCTCCTAATGAGCTATCCATTGATGGCCATGGATGTTAAAGTCCCCTAATGATATTACTTGTCAATCTCTCCCTTTATATTTGTCAATGTTTGCTGTACAGATTTATGTTCTCCTACATTGGGTGTATAAATGTTTACCTTTTTTAAAGATTTTACTGCTTTTATGTTTAGAGAGAGGGGAAGGGAGGGAGAAAGAGAAGGAGAGAAACACTGATATGTGAGACAAACATCAATCAGTTGCCTCTTGCATGCCCCCAAAAGGGGACCTGGCCCACAACCCAGGCATGTGCCCTGATGGTGAATCGAATTGGTGATATTTTGGTTCACAGGCTGATTCTCAGTCCTCTGAGTCACACCAGCCAGGTCAATAATCATTAGTAAGGGTGTGGAGAAATTGAAACTCTCATACATTGATTGTGGGAATGTGAAGTTTGAAATATACCTTGAGAAACAGTCAGGTATTTCCTCAAAACATTAAAATAAAGTTACCATATGATCCAGAAATTTTGTTCCTACGTATATACCCAACAGCAGTGAAAACATATGGCCACACAAAAATTTGTATGTGAATGTTCATAGCAGCAGCATCTATAGTAGCTGAAAAGCAGAAACAACCTTAATGTTCATCAACTGACAAAATGCAGTTATCCATATTATGTAATATTATTCAGCAATAAAAGAAATGAAGTACTCATGCTTTTTACATCATGAACCTGGAAAACATTGTGCCTAGTTAAAGAAGTCAGATCTAAAGGATCACATATTGTACGATTGCATTTATATGAAGTGCTGTGTTGGTATTTTTTGTTTGTTTTGGTGGTAGGGGGTGTTGTGGTCAGAGCTGGAATGCCCCCACTCAGGAGGGATTTCCCTAACCACCAATCTAAAGCAATTATCCATTCCCTCTCTGAACATCATCAATTTTTTTAAAGTTTAATTTATTTATTTTTAGAAAGAGGGGAAGGGAGGGAGAAAGAGAGAAAGAGAAACATCAATGTGTGGTTGCCTCTTGCACTCCCCCTACTGGGGACCTGGCCTGCAACCCAAGCATGGGCCCTGACTGGAAACCGAACTGGCGATCCTTTGGTTCACAGGCCAGCGCTCAATCCACTGAGCCACACCAGCCAGGGCTGAACATCATCAATTTTAACATTCTGCATGAAACTAATTAAAATTTAATATTTATATAGGTATGAATGTACTTATATTTTGTCACCCTAACCCTGAATATAATCCATACAAGCAAAGACCTGGTTTTGTCATTCATGGTTGCATCTCTAAGACCAAGAACAGTGCTGGGCACAAAGTTGACCATTTAATAAATAATATGTTGTTTACATAAGATATTTAGCATAAATCTATGGGAGAATCAAAGATAAAAATATTAAACTAACAATGTTAAACTAAACTAACATTAAATATTAAACTAAACTAACATTTCTTGGATGCCGGTACTTTGAATGCACTATCTTGTTTGATCTTCATTTAAGCCCTGGGTGGTCAATAGTATTGTTTCCACTTTTAGGGAGGTTAATAGTTCATCTCTCTAGATAGTTGAGATTTTAGTCTATACCAGAGCAGGATTACAGCCGATGTTTTTATTACCACAAATGCAATGCTTTTGATAGTTAGACAGTACCATAGAGCCAGCACACAGGCAAGAGCTATTGAGTTGTGGGGTGTCAGGGAATGCTTCAAGAAGGAGGGATATTAGTTATTGGGTTTTGAATGAGAGGAAAGATCTTCTTCAGGTGGTGGGGTTACGTACCAAACCCAAACATGGGGAGAGAAGAGCACAGATCTTATGGGAAAAAATGAGTGGTTCACATTGACGGGAGTCCAGAATGAGCTATATTCCAGGAAGAGGTTGAAGAGTGAGGTGATTATCATGGTTAATTTGCTCTTTTATGCATAAATGATTAGGCCAGGTCTTCATAAAGATTTGTTTCACTTTTCTGTCCACATGCTAGCTAACTAAAGATCTTCCTCAATGCCTAGAAATAATAATTTGGATGTCTCCTCAGGATTGCTCAATAACTCCATTACAGTTTTTGAGATTAAGAAACACAAATCCACTCATATAAAGTAGTGAAACTTTACAGGTTTTTTAAAAAGGTACATGACATAAACAACAACTTGGTTCCCATCGCTATTGGAAATGGACTGCTAAGTGAAGAGAAAAAAAAATGGGCTAAATAAAGAACTGTTCATTTACTTTCTACTTTAAGAAACAAAATTGTGAGCATGTTAACACAGCTAAGAGAATTAGAGTGACTGCCTCAGAATTCAAGTGAAGAGAGAAAAATAAAAAACAAAATTCTATGATTTATCATATATTTAAGAGCTGAACCAAATTCTCTTGCTGAGTTTAAGGTTTACACACATTTTTGGCATTTTTATTTTTTTGGTTAGAATATGGTCTATATATAAATTAGACTGCAATGGGCTTATTTTTTCATATTAAATTGTTACGGAAGGAAACGACTCAACACGCAGTGGGATGGCGGAGCACGACCCTTTATTAACGTGCACGGGCCCAGAGGAGTACAGACCCCAAATTCTGAGCCCCGAGCCTTGGCTGAGCAGGGCTTTTATTGCTTTCTGGACACCCTTCCCTACGTAGCAAAAGCGGGAGGTACAGAAGCTGATGCGAAAAATAACTCTAGCCTTGAGGTGTCCTTACCTGAAGCTGGGTGCTCTGAAGCCAAAGTGGGAGTTAGCTGCTATGTGCAGACGGGAGTTAGCCTTGAAGAATCATAATCTGAAGCTGAGTGTACAAAAGCCGAAACAGAAATTATGACTGCCTGGCTGAAATCCAACAGCTGGCTGGCGTCTTCTAAGTAACCTAAACAAACTCTTTCCTAGTTCCCGGTCCCTCCTCTGGGTCACCTTAACCTATCTGACTTTTCCTCTACAGCAGGAGTAATGATAATGATTATAGAAGCTCATCATTTGCATTTTCTGTGTTATTCAAACATGTCTGCATGGTGCAGTAAAATTATCTCTATTACGTAGCACTGTACTTAGGTCAAAGTAGATGTTCAAGTAATTCTATTTGTTGGGAAATCTATACTCTTTTTTAATTTTTGCTTTTTAGAGAGGGGGTAGGGAGGGAGAAAGAGAAGGAGAAAAATATTGATGTGAGAGAGAAGCATTGATTGGCTGCCCTCTGTATACGTCCCGACAGGGTAGGGGAACCAAACCTGCAACTCAGGCATGTGCTCTGATTGGGAATCGAACCAGTGACCTTCCAGTTTGCAGGATGCCCAACCAACTGAGCCACACTGGCAGGGGCAGAAAACCTATACTCTTATTGACATATTGGATATCATCTACGTGTTATGTGTTATGTGTTAATAGAACATCCTTTATGACCATTCTTTGTTTCTCTAAATGGTATCTAAAGAAGGAGACTCCATTTGTACTTTAACTGAACATCTGTCTATTCAGTGCAAGACCATGTTCTTTGTGCTGCATGAAATGCTTGGAGGACTGAGACAGTGGCTTCAAGGATCTGACCATCAAATTACAAGGATAAGACAAAAATTCAGTGTAGAATAGATAATAAATAAAAACTGTAATTAGAAGCAGACACAACATGTTGTGGGATTCAAAGTAAGGAGAGCTCCGATAAAGATTTTACGGAATAGGTGACCTATTAGATGCTATGGTGGAAACTATGGTAGATAACCAGAATATCTACCTGGATATCCATGCCTCCCCTTCCTTCTTAGTCTAGAATCCTGAATTTTAGCTGAGCATGTTGATGGATGGAATGGCAGGCTACATTTCCCAGCTTCCTAGCTTCCTTAAAGCTAGGTGCAGTCATATGACTAAGCACTAGCCAATGAGACATCAGCAAAAATGTTCTGTGTGATTTCTGTGAATGTTGCTTAAAGTAGCTGGCCTGCAGGAAGGAGTCTCTTTTTACCTTCTGCCTTTTGTCTGTCTTCTGGCCTTACTTACATATGGCTGGAGTTCCACAGACCATCTTGGGTCCCAAGGTGACTTGGAATTGAAAACCTTGTGCTAGGCTGGCACAGTAGAAGGCTAGGAGTTGGGGTTTCTGAGAAAAACAAGGTGAACTTCTTATCTCCTATCTCCAGGCTTATTTTGCACAAGAATAAAATAAACTCCTCATTCATGTAGGCCCCTATTAGCAGGTATGTGCTGGTCTGTCTTGCTGAAACAGATCCTAATGCTACCAGCCCTAGAATTTCACTGAAGGGAGGCAGAGAAGAAAGTTACTCTAGCAAATGAAGTTGCACTCTACTGGACTACTTTATCACTTTAATTATATTCTCATTTTTATTATTTCTATAAAGCATTTGGTAATATTCCTTGTGGTCCTCTTTCTTTCCAGCAACACTCCAGCATCAGGGGAGGTAGTTGGTGTGGACTCTTGAGCCAGACTGCATGGTCAGGATCCCCGCTTGGTCTCTCATGAGCTGTGTGACTGAGCAATTTTTTAACCACTCTCAGCTTCCTCATTCACAAAGTATAAACAGTGATAACACCCAGTTTGTAGGGGTTTCTCAATTATTAATTAGTAAAGCACGTAAGAGTGAATGTTGGAGAGAAACATTCTCTCCAACAAGTTGGTATCACTTTCAAGAATGACTTGTTGAATGTCAGCTGGGTATTGAGCTCTGTATGTCAACATGATAGTATATCATGAGATTTTTTCCCCCCCACAAAAAGGAAAACAGACTGGCTCTCAATATCTTCAAGTTAAAGATAACTCAGTTTTAGGAAGACCTGAAAATGAGTAATGACAAGGTATGACAATACTAAGTGTCTAATATTAATGAAATTTGTGCAAATGCCAAATTTAACTATCAGTGTTAAGAAAATTTTTTGCAGTATGACAAAGCAATTTCTACATAGCTTCTATTCCCTGTTCATCTGTTTATACTGAAAGATACTTCCTCTATTGTCCACATGACAGCCCCCACCTCTTAGAACTATTGGAGGATATTACCAAATCATTACAAAGTTGTGTTAGTTCTTTAGAAATTAAACATATTTCTTCTAAAAGTAATGTTATACATGTAGCCTCCCTAACTCCTGATGTGCCTATATACAGCAGTAATAATACTGTAAACTCCAGCATTGTACTCCAAGCTCTCTCATGGGAAATTCACAATGGATTCTAACTTAGGGTGTCAGGAACCATGTCACAATGCTGTAACCCTTCCTGATACTCTATCCTCAATCACTGGTGACAATTATTGGGAACTGGTAAAGAGTTTCAGTCATCTGGGGCTTCGGTAAAGCACAATAGTAGACAGCAAGGAAGGAGTCCTTGGAGGTCCTTGATTTTGCATCAGCTACCAATTATATTTCTTATAAGACCCGGAGAGCAACCCACAAATTCCCAGTTCTGCTACTTTGACATGTCCCTTCCGTCCACAGTTTGTCTCTTCTTCTAGGCCATTGCCACAAAAGACTAAAGTTATTCTCTAGTTTCCAGTCCTTTGGAGCAGTGACTTTCAAAATTTTTAAAACTGTGACCCACAATAATAAAAGCATTTTACATCATAATTAAATAAATACATACCTATACTTATTCATAACTGAAACAAAAGTTTTATGGAAAAAACTCATATTATGTGATAATGCACATTGATAATTTTAATTTCATTCTCTTAAAAAATGTTAGACACAGCTCACTAAATTGATTTCACATTTGATTTACAGGTTAAATTCACTGTTTGAAGAACTGTGATTAAAAGGTTTAATTTTTTTAATATTGAATATCCTCATGACATTAAGATAGGCAAAGATTCCTGTTTTAAAAAATTTTTATTTATTTATTTTTAGAGAGAGGAGGAGGGAAAAAGACAAAGAAAGAAACATTAATGTGTGAGAGATATATCAATCAGTTGCCTCTCATACATCCCCAGCTGGGGACCTGGCAGACAACCCAGGCATGTACCCTGGCTGGGAATGGAACCCGTGACCTTTTAGTTCACAGGCTGGCACTCAATCCACTGAGCCACCCCAGCTGGGGCTTAAATTTTTTTAATAATTAAAAACAAATAACAGCTTGGAACTAACGAATAAGAGAAAATTCACAAAATTTCAAGTCCTCTCAAAAATGTCACCATACTGAACATTTAGTTTACTTTGGCTATTTAAGTACTGAAGTTCCTTCCTATGTTTGGAAAAATTCTCCACCTCATGATAACTTGGGCAGACAGGATTCAACTCCTACTATACAGTCTCCACTGTCCAAAAATGCTCTTTCTCCAGCCCATCCCTACTCCAGATGAGTACAATTTTTCCAGACCCTTGGCCGGAACAAGAATTCAACTGGCAGCATAAATTACTACTGGCTAAAATCACCACAGTGCAACAGTCAGAGTACACTGTTTTGTGCCAAGTGGACCGAGGTGCCACATGCAGCACCCAATAGCAGTGTCTGCAGCCACATGGTATTTGGAGGTGCAGTTTAGTCTCAGTCATTGCACCCAGCCTCCTTGGATTCTTGGTTTGCCTGTGTCTTGTTCTCCAGCCTTTCTGGTAATTCCCTTTTCATTTCAATCCACATAGTGTAAACTAGCTTCTCTTGTTTGCAGTCAGTTGCAATCAATTTCTCTATTGTTTTAGTTAAGCATTGGGGATTTTATCTCTGCTTTATGCAAAAGAAGACTATCTTGGCAATTTCTTGCAAAAATGCATTAGAATTCTAGTGAAGAGAAGGATGGGGAACTCTGAGACATGAAAGTTTGATTGGGAGATGGAGAATATGGCTTGCTCACAAGACAGTAAGTAGAGGAAGAACCTATCTTGGAGTTTTTCCACTTTCCTTTGTCAGCTAATTTCCTCATTATTTCCCTCTAGCAGTCTAAAACTCTGGGGTGCAGGTGGGGCTGCCAAAACCAAGATTCTGTGGGGAGAAGAGGGAGGCAGTCATCAGCAATGAAAAGGAAGGGAGCTCTAGTTGCAGCACTGGCAAAAAAAAAAAGCAAGCCATTATTGTCACTCCCTGCGATAGTCTTTGTTAACAAAGGAACGTCCAGCCTAAGAAAAAGTTTTATGATAGTGTATTTGAACCAAAATGATGACAATTGTCAGGAAGCAAAATCTCAATGAATTGAGAAAATTCTGGAGAATGGCATTTTTGCAGTTTATTTTATACATTAGAATCAAAGGAACAAGACGTAAGAAGGGTTACATTAAACCCATTGGTAGTAAATTAAGTGGGTGGGAGAAAGCAAATCTCTGGGAGTAATCTCTGGGATTCAATAAAAAGTAAAATGGAGACATACATACTTCTTTTACATCAGTGGGCACACGATCGTTAATAACATTCACAGCGCTTCAAGAAAACAAGGTAACCTTGAAGGGGTCTGTGCTCTGGCGTGTTGGATGTGCCCTTCAAATGCATATTATCTTAAATGCAAAAAGACAATAGATGGGCTTAGGTAAAGTAAAGATTGACCTTTGTCAAGGAAGCTACAGGTCTAGGACCTGAGTGTCCACCATGACTCACTTTTAATTGTGAAGTTTTATGTTCAGACCTTCCTCTGTGGTCACTTTTGCTCTCTGAGTTTGCAAGGCCTGCCCTGCAGGCCTCCCCTGACCTTGTCATGTTTAGTGTGTGGCCCTTTTTTTGTTGACACCTTTCACATGCAAGAGACCAGTCCTCAATATAGATGAGTAGAGGACATTAAATTGTACATTCTAAACATGCACTGCTATTATATATTATATTAATTATATTATTCCTTGATAAAATTGTTTAAAAGTAAGATGTTCACAAAAACTCACTTAGTCACATAAAGAACACTTAAATTTGACTAATAATAATCTCTTATTATTAGATACTAGAGAGTGAAAGAACATGGATACACACGTGCGTACATATATACTTGAGCTAATTCTGAGTTATTTACCTTATTATTGTTGTAGAAGAACAAACTTTCCTCTACACTCACAGTTCTTCTGACTTGTCTAATAGTTAGACAGACATGAGACAGATTAGCAAGAGAAAATAACCAAATTTAATAGATACATATGTATGGGAACCCCACATACATGAGAGAGTCAGAGACCCCGCGTGCAGGAGAGGTTCAGAGATAGAAAGGGAGCATGAGCAGATAAGACATTCCGAGCTAGGGAAGAGGTGAGGTGCCTTGGGGGCTTCAAAGTGTCCTTGTGGGATGATAAGAAGAGCAGACTTTAGTAAATAGAAGTTTGCCCTGCCCTATAGATAGGTTAAAAGAAGTTCTCTCTGATAATCTCTTATAGAAAAGGCCTCTAATTTAAATTCTTCTAGGTAGTTCAGGGAAGGAAGGGTGAGGCAGAAGAGCCAGTTTACTAAAGTTAGCTTTAGCTTAAAACTATCAGCATATCTCAGAGGCACATCTTAGGGCCATTCATTCTAGACCAATAAGTAGAGACAAGGACTGATTCTTTATGGGAGCTTTATTCAGATGCCAGTGATCTGAGGAGATGGTGGGTTATGTGCCCTCAAAAGCCATCTTAACATTTCATCTCAAGTCAATATTTTCCTAAGGAGAAGAAAGTAGGTAAAGGGTTTGGGGGAAAACGGTTAATTGGATAAGAGTCACAATCAGAGGAGATTTTCCTAGTACTTTGTTATCTGTTGCCCAACAATTCTTTATCTGCATTCCCTCCCTGGAACACAAGGGCTCAGATACCACCTCCAGTGCTTGCAGACTCCCTGGGGCACAAATGTTGAATTACTTGTCAACCTCCTGGAGTCATATAAGTCTTGCATTCCAGTTCCTGGAATAATGGCTTTCCACTTGCATTAATCACTTAAGCCTATCAGCTATAGCTAAGGCTCATATCTTTAACTCTTAAGTTCCCCTATCACTCCTACATCTTCTCTTGCTCTGCCATCTACATTTGACCCTGTGCTGACCTTCCTGTTTTACATTCAAAGGTGAAATGAAAGGATTCTCAGTCCACATGCAAGAGAAATGTCACTGCTGGAATTGAGGCTTTATAGATTGAAACTTAAATTCCTGGCAGCTCAGTGTTGCCCTGCTCCTGCAGTTGGGTCTGCACCTTCCTTGCCTCTAGTGACAATGCCAAATTGATTCTTTTATACATATTCCAGTATTTGTCTGATGGCTTCTGGAAGGTACAAGGGCAAGCCTGAGGCCTTGATACCAACAGAAGAAGATGAAGAACAAACAAACAAACAAATAAAATCCCTAAAACGTTAAAGAAATTCTCAATAGTTCAGCAAATTATCTTTTCGGGAATTAACTTTTGGTGAATTTGTCACTCATCAAATAGATCTTTGGCACACTGGTGACCTAAGGATCAATCAAGCATGAAAATCAGTGTGGGGTGACCAGCTGCAAAAGTTGTAAGACCAGGATAAGCCAACCTTCGCTCTACTGGTAGGGAAACACAAGAGTGGGTCCCGGCAGTGATACCTCTCTCCCACGTGGCCTGAGAGTCCTTCAAGTATCAGGTAACACTACTCGTTCATCTTCTAGTAGGGGATTTTTACTAAAAAGGGGCAGGCTGGGTCCCTTGATGTTCTGCTGACCAAACAGAGCTGAGAAGTATCCTTGAGGTGGGAGGGTCTAGAACCCTCCCATTCCACCTGTTTCTGCACCTGACCATCGAGGTGATGTGAGTACATGGTTATTATGCCATATAACCCAATCTTTTACTCCCAGTACTCAGGCTGGTGAAGAGAGAGTTGTAACATGGCAGCATCCTATGTGCTAATAATTGGAGGAAATGGTGGAAACCAGGGTTCAAATCTTAAAAGAAGGGAAAAGAACCATCAGACATTTTCCTGGGGTGTTAGCTTGGTCCCTGAGCATCAGCCGAGGAAACTGTCCTTTATTGGAAGGTCCAAGAAGAATGATTTTGGAGAGGTGAGAGGTATAGCTTACTTACATTTACCAAGGCTGCCTAATATGTATGGGCTTGGAGGATCTACGCTTTATTGGCTACAGTTTTCCATCTGATTTACCTACCTTGAACCCTTTTATTTGTTATGCAGCTTCTCTGAATTTGGACCTGTTATTGGAATAGCTACGATGACAGTGAGTGAGAGGGATAAAGCTGTTATAGTGAAGAATATGCACTAATTCAATGCCTGGAGAGAACTAAAGTATGCCAATTTTGTCCCAAAGAAATGAGTCCTACACTAGGTGATGCAGCACAGCAGGAATCCTCAGCTTACACTTTTCTTTGCATTGGCTGTTGGCATGGGAGTAGGTACTGAATAGAACTGTATAAGCACCTGGAATTTTGTGAAAGGGCCCACCAAGAGAATAGTTATTAGAATTCTTTAGTCTTATGTCATGTGATCTTGGAAGCCAGAGAACATAAAGACTGAGTGTGGAGATTTGAGAGTGATTTGTATAAAGGGGTTGAATTGGGCAATCTTGGCTAATAAGAGTGTGAAGACCAATATGCAGGTCCACTGAGGCCAGACCCCAGGCACTTGGGCATCAGAAGCAGGTACAGAAATCTCTTTGGCTCATCTGGTAAATAAATATATTCTTTACACTGTGGATCGTTTGTCAGGTGAGCATCACCAGATGACCCTGAAGCCAAGGTTCTGTATGTTTAATACTGCTGGTGATCCACTTAGCCAAGGCACAGGTAGAGTGCGAGACATGAGCTTCTCCAGTGAGAAACAACTTAATTAATTGACATTCCCTTCAGAGTAGCAGTCCCCAACATTTCTGACACCAGGGACTCATGGAAGATGATTTTCCCACTATCTGGGGTGGGGGTTGGGGGAGACAGGAGGCAGAGCTCAGGCGGTAATGGGAGCTGTGTCCATAGACAGAGAGGAAAGAGGTGGGGGACTCCAGCTTTAGACCCTCATTAAGGATAGTCCTGAGTTGCATAGAGTACCCCTTTGCTTAGGCTTTGATTGATTATAGATTATGTGGGCAGTCAGATCTAACTGCTTCTTCCCTACCCTAGGTAAGTCCTCTAGCCCACAGTTCTTGCAGCATGTTATTGCTTGAAGTTATGTCCCTTCTACTCTGATCTTTAAAGAAGGATATCATATACCATGTTTGTTCTGGTTCTCAGTTTGTTGGAACAGAGCCACAGAATCTGGCATTAATCCTGGAAACCCATAGTTGCGATAGAGTAGCAGGTTTTCTCCATTTGTTTTAGGGCTCTTTTGGTGGCAAAAGGATGTATTTTCAAATTTGTAGTTCTTGTCGTGAAATTTCCACACTGAAAATCGTCCATATTAGGCCTTTTGGAATCTCTCCCTGGGTTCAAAAGCCAGTTTTAAAGAGTTGACAGTTTTTCCTGTTGGCATGTATCAGAAATTCCTTTCCTGTAAACTTTTGGTTTCCATTTGCAGTTCATGTATATCATTAATTAGATGAGCCAAAATTGTATATGCCTCCTATAGGAAATCAGAGAACACCTTCATGTAATCATTTGGAGAACAATATCTTTTTGAAGTTTGTGGTCTGCATTTTGAAGCCACTTTGCTCCCATATTTCTCATCTCTGAAAAGATCTGTTAATTTAGTTTAGCTTTTGCTTTAAATATTTTTTTAATTTACTATATAATACAGGCTAAAATTTAGTACTGCACAATCACAAAACAGATGTGGATTTTTAATTGTATAGTTTCATGTAAAATAAAAGAAAATGTACATTTAATAGGCATGAAACACTTTAATGGTGTTAGAACAGAACCAAAACCTTTACAAAATGTAACACAAATTAATATGTACATATCTATGGGAACATTATATGTAGTCCCTTGTATGTCCAATGTGGTGAAAATTTATTAGAGACTTCTTTTGCATTTCCCAAATACTCTCATACAGGGAAGGTGGGCATGCCAATGAGCCAATGATACAACTGCTATGGAGGGTAAATTGACAATATCCAGAAATATCACAGTTATATTTACCTTGTAACTCAGCAATCCCATTTCTAGGAAGTTATCCTAAAGTTACACTGGCAAGTGTATATGCCATGTACACAAACTCACTAATTATAATACTATTTGTAATGGCAAAAGATTGAAAACAAGCCCATGAGTAGACATGAGTTAAGTTATATCATACAATGAAATATACGCAACCTCTAAAAAATAAGGATCTTTGCATAATGATAGATTGTGATTACTAGGATATATTAGGTAAAAAAAGCAAGGTGCAGATTGGTGTACACAGCAAGCCACATTTCATCACCAATAGTGATGATTAGTGATCAATAGTGAAATTAGTTGTCTAATGCACAACAAATAGATATTATGTTTATCTTGTGTGATATAACCTAAATTAGGTAAAGTACATAAAGTATTCTTACCAAAAATGTTTAGCCTGAGTCTCACCAAGTCTTCAGGTCTAACTACCATTTTATGTGAAATACAGGGGGAAAATGAACATGTTCATGGTGTTAAAGAACAGAATTCAGCCAAGTAAATTTGAAGATTTCATTGTCTTTATTAAGCAGTTCATGAATGGGGCAGCATCCTAGCTAGCAACTAGAAGGGCGCTTAAGTGAATTGTACAAAATGAAAAGTTTTTACAGATAGAAAGAATGTGGAACTAAGAAGTTAAAAAAGTGCAGTACCTCAGGCAAGGGCAGCTCCCATTAGGGGAAGGCACAGAGTCATATCAGGTAGATTACTTTACTAGTGTTGATAGGAAAATTCCAGATTGGTGGGCTTAAAATTCCACTCCTGGGAAAGACTGTAACCGCAATTAGGCTAGTTATTAAATTTTGATTTGGTGAAATAGCTTAGCAAAAGTGACCCCATTTTTGCCTGCTGTTTCTTTTTTAACAGAGGAGAACATAGGGGAACAATCAGACCAATGCAGAAGGTGGGACATTCTGCAAGACTGCTGGCCTGTGATTTTTAAGAAGAAAATATAGAGGTCACAATAAGGATTAGTTTATATTAAAAGGTAGCTTAGACTTTAGAGGTTGACTTGATTCTGGTTTTAGACCACCCAACTCCACATTTTGGGAGGAATTCAATAGGGACTAAGTATCAGATGGTATTAAAGAATTATTGTTAATTTTACCGGATGTGATCATGACATGGTGATTAGGTAGGAAAATGTCCTTTTTTCAGATATGTATGCAAAGATATTTAAGATAGAAGTGCCATATTGTCTGTAATTAAAATACTTCACCAAAAAAAAAAAAATAGTTGAATCAAATTGGCCACAATGTTAGTCATGAAATCTAGGTGATGAGCGGAGGGTGTCACTTTTATTATTTATAACTTTATGTATGTTTGAAACTTTTCAGTTAATGAAAACTAAACAACAAAACTGAAACAAAGAAATACCAATGGTCTTGACCTTCCTGGGGTCCCCTGTCCCCCTCCTAAGGACTTGCGTGGAGAAAAGCTGAAGCAGCTGCCTTAACTCTGTAAGTGGAAGCCACAGGTTTCAAGCCACAGGTTGGTGTTAGCAGAGTCGAGTCAGCCCTGGACCTACCCGCAATGGACTGTCCGCCCACCAAGAGAGAAATAATTACCATAATAAAGCCATTGGGGAAAAAATGTTAAGTGTTATAAATCTGCATGGTGTGTCAAGAAATGAGATATACACTCTGAACCTCAGAAGCCCCACTCCCCCTCTCAAACATTTGAGACTAAATGTTAGACCTCATGGGACATGCACAAGTAGGGGCCCATGGACCAATTCACTGTGATATTTGGAATAGTGTTAATGCCTAATAAAATTTGCCAGTTTCTTTGATTTATCTCACTGATGATCAAATGACCTATTTCCATATAGGTGGCTTATAAAATAGGAATGAAGCTGTCCTGGAAACTCAGAGTCAGCGATAAAACTTTACATAAATATCTTTTCCAAAGAGTACATTTCACCAACAGTAGGGAAGGGGAACTTTCATAAACAGAAGTATCTGGAGATAAGAAAACTGTTTGTAAAACCATGAATAAAATATAGGTGTAAAATGTCTTCTTGTCAGGATCCTGTTTGGCATAAATTTCTGGACATAGTTTGTCATCTGTGGCAAAAAATGATAGTTAAATATTTAATTTGTTTGAGAATTGTTCCCGAGACTGTTATTATAGGTTTGCTTATTTGGTGCTATAAAATTTTTATATTTCAAGAAGCGTTTGATGTGAATAAGACATGCAGTAATGTTAATGCCTCCCCGCCCTCTAACAGCAGCCTTCATCTTTAATGTTCAGTTTGCGTCATGAGTCCTTGTGAGGAATGATATTCTGGGCAATGATTGAATACAAACAGGTTATAGGAAGAGTAAGCTTCCCATCAAAAACCAAGCTATAATCAGAGACTAAAATAGTGATTAAAACCTGAACACAACTCTGTTCCTGGATGGAATTGGAAAGTAGATGTGTCTTATATTCAGCATCTGACCCTCGTGTTTAGAGCTATCCACCCACTCCCTCACATATCCACTCCACCCCTATCCTCTTCCCCAAGTGCCAGACGCCGTCTGGGTACTCAGAACTTCTTGGCCCATTGCACACACCTATCATCATGTTTTGGTACCAATATAGCGTCATTTGGGTCCTTTCTCACCCAAACATCTCATAATCCAGAATGTGGCTGCCTTAGAGTTTTATCAGAATTCATCTAGACACAGTAGTGTGTTTGTACAAAGTCAGAATTCTCAAGTTACAATGGTAAAACCCTGTGAGCACAAGATGAGTCAGTATCCATCATATGATGCTATTTGCTCAGTCTCACTTTGATCTGTCCACTAAACAATTCACCTTCAACAGAACTTGGGGTGCAGAGGGGGTTGGGAGTCTGTTAGAGAGAAAACTCTAATCACAAATGGGAAAAGGGTAGATGAGAACATATTTAGATAAAAAAAGAAAATTTCTTTTTGCATTGTCACAATATTTATTTTCAAATAATATTAAAGAAAAACATAAAATTTCTACATTTTCTAAAGGGAAAACTAAGAAATACTCCATTGTCCCTGATCAGACATAATGTTAACAAATGTCTAGACTATTTGCATGTTTTTACTTTTCTTTACTTTAAATGATAAATTTACTCACTTGCAAATAGCTTAGTCTTTCCCCCATTTTGCAATAATTAAAATTATAATTAATAATTGTATCTATTTAGTCAGCTGTCTTTGGCACAATTTGAAAATAAAACAAAATTTCTGGAAAAAATAAAAAGAGTCACATGGATTGATAGGAATGCACAAAATCCCAAGATTTTCACTGATTCCTTCTTTCATTGTAAGATTTCAGGCACAAAATTGGTATTGGTCAATATAAATTTTGGCAAAATAAGCTTGTAGTTCTCCCAATAAGTCAAATTGTCTCACATTTATGGTGTCAAATAAATTCTCAACTCACATTGGCAGCTGCTGAAAATTTAGTTCCAAACCTTGAGGTGGTATTAGCAAGTCCATGACAAGAAAAGTAAGTGCAACACAATGTGTTTCTCATGCAGTTAATTCTATTTTATTAAAAGATTTTATTTATTTACTTTTAGAGACAGGGGAAGGAAAGGAGAAAGAGAGGGAGAGAAACATCAGTGTGTGAGAGATACACCCATCAGTTGTCTCTTGCACTCCCCCAACCAGGGACCTGGCCTGCAACCCAGGCATGTGCCTTAACTGGGTATCAAACCAGTAACCTTTTGGTTCGCAGGCTGGTGCTCAATCCACTGAGCCACACCAGCCAGGGTGAAGTAAGTTTATTTATTTTGAAATATCTTCCTTTATTATAATAGTATTCCCTTTCTTCCCTTTATGAAACAATAGTGACAGTAGATGGTAATTGTCTGAATGTTTGCATAACATTTCTAATTTAACAAAATTAAAAGATGGAAATCTTGTTTCTTTACTCATTTAATTCCACTAAAGGAGGACAGATTTTACTTGTATTGGAAAGCCAAAAGTCTGAGACCAGCGGTTCCATATTCTGCTCTGTGCTTCATATGTCTTCTAGTAGAGGAGTGAATCAGGCTGTTGGTGGCAAAAACAGCACCAAGTGTTAGATGGGTGGGGTCAAACCAGACCTTGGTTCAGCAACCTTAGTGCTTGAGATCTGGTTAGGAAAGAATTCAGAACCAAGACTCAAATGACAGAGAAAGTTTATTTAGAAAGTCACAGAGGCAGAAGTGAGCCATAGAACAAATAGATTCAGGAATCAAGTTACAAAGGCAAAAGAAGGGTTCTTGGAGCTCAAGAGAGAAGGTAAAGGTAGCACTGAGGGTGGGGGTAAGAAGGGGAAGGGAAAGGCTCCAGCATGGGAGGGAGGGGCACTTAGGTCCTCCATCCTAAGGGCTTTTAAGAATGGGGATTTCAGGGGGCAGTCCTAGGGGAGGATATCAATAGAATATGCATCAGTTTTACAGATGTGTCATTTCAGAGTTTTGGTCTCTACGGATTGGTCAGCACTAGGGGAGGGGGCCATTAGTCAATACAGCTGGTCCTGAGCTCGGCAGGGCTTCATGTGTCTGGTTTTGCTGCTTTTTCTGGGTCTGGAGCCGAAGTACAACTGAAGCCCAGGTGTATTTGATATGGGTCAGAATCTCATTGTCTTGGGACTTAATGCTTAAGGGCTATTCTCTGGCTGCCATGTTCGTTCATGGCATATCACTAGTCTACCATATGAGTACTGATATGCCAGGGGAGGAAAGGTCAGAGGAGGGCCCAAACCCCATGACCAGCAATAGGCCAGAGGAGAAAAGGTGACCTGAGGGTGAGGTCCTTGTTTTCCCCATTCCCAGGCCCCCAGGGGCTTTCCACCCTGGTGTTCTTCTGTACCTTGTCAATCATCCTTGCTCTCCTCCTTGCTCTGCCTACCATACAACTAGAACTAGGAGTATAAAGGAGGGAATTTCAAAGATGCTTTTCAATTTATAAACTGGTTTTCTCAGTTGTGAAATATTTGATACTGATACTTTTAACTGAAAAGATGTTTCTGAATTGAAAAGACCAGAGCCTCTGAGTAAATTTAGAAAGTGTTTTCTTCATCTACACAAAAGGATTTTAAGAGCCTGTCTTGCTTCTGGACTCTTCACTGTGACTACAAATAATCATTTCAGACATCTGTCTATAGAGTTATCAGTTTTTTCTTTAATAGAAAAACTGAGGTGAGCTAGAACCCAGTTGCAAAACATAGACAGAAAAGCAATTCTTAATCATTTCAATGTGTACTATTAATTTTTTGCACTCCTTAAAAACAGCTGAGATGAGTGTCTGCAAGGAAAAGAAAATATGTAATTAAATGCCCTTCAGTTTTTTTAATCTTCAGTAAAATTTCATCATTGCATAAAATTTTATTGTTATTCTTTGCAATTACCCCTTCCCTCTCCACTTCTTTCTTTCTCATTTAGAATCTTTAGTTTTAAGTCTGAGAATTTTTTAAACGACCTGTTAAAAAATTATTTTTAAGGACAAAGAATAGTCAGTATTTTATACTTTTTTAAAAAATATGGTTGTAGATAGGGACTTAGGCTCCCACATCAATCAATTATTTTTGGAAATTTTGTGAAAAGCACTGTCTGGGCACTCTAAGCATTGAATTGCTATATAAATGTCCATAACAACCTATTAATATATGTTTTCAAAAATACCTTTTGTAGAACAAGCCAATTTTATGAACAAAGAATTCAAACATTCTCTGACTGCCCAACTCATCTCTCTCTCCGTCTCTCTGCAGTTTTGTTTGTCCCCTCTCCTCTCCAGACTCTAGTTTTAGGTCCCTTAATTCTTTGTTAATTTAATTTAACAAACAACCCCGACCCAATTCCAGCCACCTGGTTCTCTTGGACCCTTTGCCACGTCCTCCGACTTCCCCGCTAGAGGCCCTTCTGAGCCCGAAGTCAGGATGAGCGCCGAAGGAGGAGCCGGCGAAGGGGAGCCCGAGCTGTTCAGCGACGGAGCAGTTGCAGCTGGGGGTGGCCCGGAACCAGGAGGCGGGAAGTAGGCGGAGGACAACTCCACGGCAGTTGAGAAGAGAGATAAACCAGCCCCAAGGTCACTGGGAGGGGAGCTGCGGCCGGGATTGGAGGCTACTCCTTCCAGCGGGCGGCGGTCACCTGGGAGTAGGTCGCCAGCACCCGGGGCGTCCGAAAGGGGAGCCTGGAGCGCAGCGAGGGCGTCTCTCCCGCGCCGGGATCCCACGGGCCTTGGGGGCAACAGCCGGCGGCGGCGTGGCCCCGAAACCCTCCGCGGATTCTGGCGCATTAAAGCATTTGAAGGCTCCGGTTTCTCAGCCCTCGCCACCCGTTTCTGCCGGGTCCAATTCAGCCTCCAAGTCGCAGCCCCTGGAAGAACTACCCTGACCCTGGACTGACTTTTCCAGAGGCGGTGGTGGGTCTTGCGTAGGGCGGCGGAGGCGCCGGGAACTGACCCAACCCGCCCGAGGACGGGGCTGGAAAGCGCAGCGGTATTCGCCGTCGGGCGAAGGCGCTGCGCCAAGGTCCCTTGAGGTTGCCTGCGTTGATTTCGCTAGAATCCTGCTCTCTCTTCCCAGCTACCAGGTGTCTCAAGTCTTATTCCTGGTATCCTCTCCTTTGTTGCAAGCTTCTCTTTGAAAACTCCGAATTTGTTCCGCAGGTTCTCCCCCGCTACCCCAACTCCACCCCCAAAGGCCAACTCCATCCCCAAAGGCTGGTATAAACTGCAGGTGCCAGTCCTGAGCCCTGAGAACCGGCCTGGAAGAGAAGGACACTCACCTGGCAGGCTGGGATCAGAGGGGTATTCTGGCCCCGTGGCCCCCATGCTCCTGTTATGGATATCAGGTCTAGGGTCCGGGATGGTCTTACTGCACTTCGTGCAGAAACTCCTGTTCCCTTACTTCTGGGAGGACTTCTGGTACCTGCTAAAGGTGGTGTGCTATGGAATTCGGCTGCTGCTGTACAGTCGGAAAGGGCAGCTAGTCACTGTCCTGGATAAATTTCTGAGCCAAGCCAAGAAGCAGCCCCAGAAACCTTTCATTATCTACGAGGGGGACATCTACACCTATGAGGATGTGGACAAAAGGAGCAACAAAGTGGCCTATGTCTTCCTGAACCATTCCACGCTGAAAAGGGGGGACACTGTGGCTCTGCTGATGAGCAATGAGCCCGACTTTGTCCACGTGTGGTTCGGCCTGGCCAAGCTGGGCTGTGTGGTGGCCTTCCTCAACTCCAACATTCGCTCCAACTCCCTCCTGCATTGCATCCGCAGCTGTGAGCCTAGGGCCCTCGTGGTGAGCACAGGTAGAGTATGGGGTGTCCTCTGCTGCAGAATGTCAGCCCTGACCGTTCTCCAGCCCCTCCGGTTTCTTTTTGTGTTTTTGTTTTTGTTTTTCTGTTAGAACAACGCACATCTAATACATTGGGTGTGTGATGAAATTTGCATACTACAAAATAATTTTACAATTCTATTACTGGTGGTTTAATACCCCTCTCCCACTTTGATCACTTACTCTGTTGTAGATTAGTAAATATCAAGACAGTTTCAGAAAACTTACTAAAACTCTGCTTCTAACTATTTGGGGATGAGGACAATTGTACTGCTATTTATTATAGCTTCACTGAGTGCAATAACGCACAGACTTAGAACTGGGTCAGTTCTAGATCTTATCAGATCTGACAAAATTAATTGATGAATAGGACAGTTATCTTGATTTCACTATGGTATACCACCTGCCTGCCTCTAATAGTAACACTATCAAAGTTGACTACATTCTCAGAACAAACATTTTTCTTCGGAAGTGCATGAATTCCTGTCTTCATATCTATTCTTATTTTGCACTGCTTGCAAGTTAGGATTTGCCTAGCCAGGTCGAGCACCCATCTCGCAGCCAGTGGGATGTTTCCTGGTAGAGTCTAGGCCTCTCTCGCTCTCTTCCCTGCCCCCTTTTGTACATGATTACTTTATTTCTTTTTCTTCTGCTCTTTTTAGACAAATGGCAAGCACAGTTTTTATTGCTTTGTTGTTTTAATGGAATGTATTGGGGTGACATTGGTTAATAAAATTATATAGGTTTCCGGTACACAATTCTATAATACATCATCTGTATATTATCTTGTATGTTCACCACCCAAAGTCAAGTCTCCTTCCATCACCATTTATCCCCCTTTAGCCTCTTCTACCTCCCTTTCCCTCTGGTAATCACCATGCTGTTTTCTGTGTCTATGAGGTTTCTTTTATTTTTATTTTTGTTTTTGTTTTTGTTTTTTTGCTAAATCCCTTCCTCTTTTTCACCCAACCCTGCAAAACCCTCCCATCTGACAGTTTGTTCTCTATGAGTTTGTTTCTATTTTATTTGTTAGTTATAGTGTTCATTAGATTAAACACATGAGTGAAATGTTATGTACTTGTCTTTTCTCTGATTGGCGTATTTCACTGAGTATAATGCTCTCCAGGTCCATCCATGCTGTTGCAAAGGGTAAGATTTCCTTCTTTTTTATGACTGAGTAGTATTCCATTGTGTAAATATACCACACACAGCTTTCTTTCATTCAGCAAGTTTTAACCTTCTTTTCCCTCCCCTTGGAGTTAGGATTTGGATACACATGTTGAGCCTGAGCTAAGAAGAAAAGTCTTTTTGATTAAGTGCCTAATTATTAACAAAGAACCTAGGAAGATGGGTTGCATTATAAAGTATTGTAAACTAGAAGTATGAAAAAAATGATACTTATTCTCTGAACTGTAGTAATAAGAAGGATAAATGAGTCACATGATTTTAATAACATGGTGAAACAATGTTTACTATTTGTGCAGGGGCAAGTGATAATGGGAATGCAGTGGAAAAAAGTATCATAGTTCATCGTTGGATATATACTGATGTATTCCACTTCCTATAGTATTGCTTGTTCTAATTTACATTTCAGTTTCTAGAGCAAATCTAAACCTTAAATTGTGTTACAAATTGATAAGCCATAAATTCCCTTTAGAAAAGCAAATTAAGAGGGCCACAGTATCCTTGAAAATTTGATTTCTGGAGCCATGATGTTAAGGCCAACCAGAGAAACAGCCAGTCTCCTGAGGGCCTCTGAACATGAATAGGCCTGGTTACTCTCAAAATAGAATACACAAACTTTGCTGTTGACTGAGTTGTTGCTTAATTAGGACCAATTAACTTTGCATTTTTACTTGTGCCTGCTTTTCCTTTGATTGCAATAACTAATTTCATTATTTCCTTGTTTTTGTTTTGAACACTAACAGTAATTTTTTTTACATATAAAAGCCACTTTTGGATGCCAGAGTTTCTTTTTTTTTTTTTTAATCCTCACCTGAGGATATGTTTGTTGATTTGAGAGGCAGACAGACACAAACATCAGTGTGAGAGAGAAACATGGATTGGTTGCCTCCTGTGTACACCCCAACTGGAGATCGAACCCACGATGTAGGCATGTGCCCTGACTGGTTATCAAACCCACAACCCTCTCAGTTTATAGGATGATGCTCCAACCAACTGAGCCACCGACCAGGGCAGGTGCTGGAGTTTTAAACCAGAACCATTTAGTTGCTCTGCTTAGTAAGAAGGTAGCTGGAGAAATCAACCTTAAATCTTACTAATGGTTCTTTTTTAGCATATCTCCAAAGTATATAAATTATATATGTTTTTAAAAGATGGGACAAGTCTATTTTGATTAATTATTAGGGTTTTTTTTTGTAAGACATAGATTAGATAACTTTTCTGTATTTGAAACTCTTACCCTGAAATACTGTGTTCTTGGCATTTTGAGTCTAATCAGTGAACAATATATACATATAGTTTTTAGAATAAATTTCAGAGGTATTAGATTCTCATTGGATATTTCTGATAGAGATGTACAATTAAATCATTATATCTCCAGGGAAAGTAAGTATATGGAGATGGAAAGACCAGTCAAATGATTTAGACAGAAAGTAATCAGATGGACTTGGGTTTCATTTATGGTCTGCCATTTCTTAGCTGTGTGATAGATGATAAAATCAGCTAGATGCCCTGGGCTCACTTTGCTTAGTTGTCATATGGTGATAATACCATCTACTTCACAATGTGATTCTGAAAATTAAATGACACAGCTTTTGGAAAGTGGCTAGATGAGTGCCTGGTATGTACTTACTGGATCCTCAGTGAATTGAAATAATTGCTATTACAGAGTCGCCTGAGGCTTTTGATTGGCATCTCACTAGGATTTTGCTGCTACAACCTTATTTGGTGTTAGCTATAAGAAAAATTAGCAAAATTTTATTTTTCAGAAGTATTATAGAACCAATTTCAAAAGGGTTTTACAGATAGACCAGACAATGTCCATGGTGATAGGTTAAGTTTCAATTGTGGCAGGCGTCTAATGATTTCTGTCTCCAGGAGCAAGCCAAAGGAAAAGCTAAGCCATGGGGCAAATGTTATTTTTACTGTCACTTTTCTTAACAAAAATATCAGCTGTTGCCCTTTACTCAAGGCTAACTGTGTAAAAGACACTCCCGGTGGTTCTGAGAGGCTGATGCAGAGATCTCTCTTAGAGAGTGAGAGGGAAAGAAATTCACTTAGGTGGCTAGGATGACACACAACTCAGTAGGCTCCAGAGCAAAGACTCTGGTCTCCAGTGTCAGATCCTGCTGTGCTGTACAGTCCAGTTGTTTCTGAGGCTGTCAGTCCCCTTAGGATATAACGATGAAAAATACATGCATTCTAGTTATGCAATGATAGCAAAGTAAAAGTTGCAAATATTAAGACATCAGGTTTTTATTACACAGATAACCAGAAAAAATTAAAATGTTGATAATGTTAGTATTCCTTTCTCTCATGATGATTGCAAAGAAGTTTTATATCTGTGTAATTTGGTGCAGAAGACGTGTCAGGTAGTGTTTTAAATTTCCCTGGGCAACTTCAGTGTTCGTTGAAAATTAAATATGCTTAGATTACACCTATTCCTTTCCCCCAATATTTCAACTCTGATTATTGTTGCCTTCTGTCAAGGTTGTCATCTACCTCTATAATCTTTTCTCTTTACTGAGAGCAAACAGGAAATGTTGCAATGATTGTATGTCATTTGAAAAAGTATATGCAATTACACCCTTGACATATTTATAGCAATAATAATAATCTCTTCCATTTTCAAAGTACTTTATAACTTTCAGTGTTTTCCACAGAATGTCCTATGTGATCCTCACCACAACCACAGCCTTGCTTTAAAGGTGAGGAAAGCATAGAGTGGGTGTGCAGTCTCCTGTAGCTCCTGCCTTCAGGAGAGGCCGTGTGGGGATGGAGTCCAGATTTTCCGATGCTCAATCATAAAAGCGTATTGGGTGCATGTTTGTCTTCGGCCTCCTTTCTGCTCTTTTTTGTTCCCTCATCTCCATCATTTCCCATCCACTCCTCTTTCCTCACCATCCCCCTCTTGCCGTTTCTTTTCCTTCCCTCTATCCATCTACTGGCTCTCAGCACCTTTCACGCTGCAGGTGTGCTATGGTTCACAGTGATGCAACGGGATGATAAAGTTTTATAGGCAGTTCACAAACCGGTATTTGTGTGGCTTTGAGAATAACCTAGAACTCAGATGTAAACTCTTTGAGGTGAGGAAGTTTGTTTTGTTCACTGAAACATTCTCAGAATTTAGCACAAAGGAGATGCGCAACAACTATTCATTGCCTGGATGATTGAATAACCTAACAAAAAAACTATGAGGTACATATGGGCATTCAGTAACTTTATTTACTTACAAATTTTTGCTAATAAATTGACCCTCTGCTGTCCATTTGGTAACTGGTTTTGAGAGGAGGTATATCAATGGAATTTCTTTGTGGTGTTACTGTATATCAGTGTGGCCAATTGCCAGAATCATGACACCCCACCAGTGCAGTGTTTTAGACACACGAAGCATCCACAAGATTTCAGATTCTGTCAGCATACCACATATTAAATCATTATAATTATATAGCTAAAAATTGTGTTCTGGTTACCTTGAAGGCTTTAGATTCGATAGTATTTTGCATCTCAACATGTTTTGGAGGGTTTTGGATTTCTGTTCACAAGAAGTAAATATCCTGTGTCTGTTCAATGAAAATAATGCATGTAGCCTCACCTTGTCAGTTTTCATGAACTGTTGCATTCAGAACATGCAGGGCAAATGTTCCAGTTAACAAAGGAGCCATTGTAATTCTCCAAATGACTTTCAACCATAAAGGCATCTGCTTCTTAAAGACCAAAATGAAGAGTTAGAGAAAACACAAAGACCCTTTAAGTTTTATAAAAAGTAATAGGTATTCAGAGAGATAAAATAGCTTATGTGAACTTTTATTATTTTATCCATGTACTATGATACCCTGACATAAATCTATTTTAATTTTCAGGGTATTTCTTTTACTCATATTTAGTAAAATGCCTTTTTTCCCCCATTTTAGACTCAGCTAGGTCAAGAATTACCTCCTTTCCAAAAGAACACAACTGATTTTGATAGAAGTTTAAGCAGCTTCATGTCCAGAGAGCTTTCCTTGTGCATTTACTTTTCTAACTTTCACTGCTTTGTCATAGACAAATAAAAATAGTAAAGCAGACGCATCATGCCATTGTGGTCGCATTTGAGTGATGATTATTGATTGACAATAGATGTGCTGGAAATAATATCAAATGAAGTGTTCTACTTTTCGTTTTCTTGTACACTTTTGCCTATCTGTTCCCCAGAAGATATGAGGACAGCTGAAAGGGAAAAGACATAAACCCACTTACAAACTTGCGTGCACGTATTCAGGGCAGGTAGTAAAACTGCTTCAGGGAAGAATGTGTAATCACAATTGAAAGACATGCTTCTGCACACTTCCTAGGGTTATGATGACTGTCAATAAACTAATATTTGTAAAAATAGCTGACACATTGTTTACGATGAAATGAGTTTCTGAACTGATGTGAAGTGTTAGTATCTACATCATGATAGGACTTGCTTTAGGACATTGCTTGAGTACTTACGCGCCAGTGTTCTTAGAAACCGTAGCCTGCCCATGCATTCTGTGAACAGCCTATAGAGTTGCTCTAAGTAGGAGGATGGTAGTTATAAGCATGTGGTGAGAGCTGTAATTTCCATTGGATTCTGCCTTGCAATAATGGAAAACTAAAGTTGACCATCTGTAGTTGAGTATCGTATTAGTTCTGTTAATTCATAAAAGTTTAAAGTTGAAACTTTTGCCAATGTATTAAGAGCTACAAGAGTTTAGTACAGTGTGAACTCATTGAATTTCTAGTCTCAGAAATTTGAATAAGGTACATAATAATGATGTAGAAACAAGAAATTAATTTGTACAAAGAGCACTAAAGGATTATAAGAAGAGACCTGTTTTTATGCTTGCAGCCCCTGCTGACACAGTGCGAAACAGTTCATATTTTCTGGGAGACCCTATTGCTTTGAAAAGAGAGATTGAGCCTTCTCCTGTAATGTAGACTTTGTTAAAGGCCATAGAATATTCAGCTATCTCATTTTCTTATGGTAGTTTACTTTTAACAACTGCACGCACGATGGATCCCAAGGGCAGAGCTCAATTCTGTGACCAGGTATCTCTCCATCCCTTACGGTGAGTGTGCCAGGTACAGTCAGCCAAAGGATGACTCGAGGAGGACACACATCCTCCTTTGGAGGCGCTTCCATTACGGTTCTGCAGATTTCAATGGCAAGACACTTCACTGAAGAGTAATCCTTCATGAAACACAGCGAAGTTTCCTTAAAGCATTTGAACAAATGCTATTTGGGCGGGTGGGTGGGAGGAGGTTAGGGCTTAATGTTCAGAATTTACTTTCCAAATAACACTGAAACTTTTCTTCTTGTTACAAAAGATTGACAGTGATAAATAAACAATGATTCTTTATCCCCTATATGATGTTCAGTTTTTTATTTCAATTTTCACCATTCCTACCCACATTTCCTTCTACTATTACAGAAATGTTTTGTTAGATAAAATTCTACTTTAAAATTCTATAAGGCTCAGCTAAGTCAATTTACTTTTAATGTATGAAGGAAATTTACTTGTATCTCCTCTGATTCTTAGGAATCTGCTCATTTCCTTTTTCCTGTAAAATTTCCCCATCACTTTGTAAATGTTCACTGTTTCTTTAGACTCTACAATTCCAACAAAGATTTTGGGCCACAATGAAATAAATCATATTTTAACTTGATTTATGCTAATTTTGCCAATTTAGACAAACATATCATTAAGAACATATAAAAATATATGCTGCTAATTTACAATTCCAGATGAGAGATTTGAAATTAAGGTAATGAAATGAGTTGGTTCAGAGACTTGTACTTACACATGCAAAGTGCCACAGAGAGCAATTAAACAAAATTTACTGCTAAAAGTTAAAAGAAAAGAGGAAGTCTAGATTATTTGCTTGTCTTGCTTTGTCATTTGTTTATGGCTTGGCTGTTCCCCTAGCATTCCTCATAATATTTTTCACTTCTCCCTCTTACCAAAGCAATCTATATACAGCAGCTGACTGTGTATGCTCAGTAGAACTATCGTAGATACTTTCTCTGGACTCAGGCAGTTTGCTTAATTTGGATTTGTTATAGATATAAAAATTAATGTAAAAAATTTCAAGTCCCAATCCACCTGCCAGCTACGAAATAAAAACTCTTTATCATTCTCTGTGTTTCCTTTGTTTTCTTGCAGGTTTTATTTGTGAACTGCCTTGTCCCATTTGACATGTTTCTCTTGCTGCCTCTTTATGATCAGCCTGGATTATAGATTTTGAGGAAGGAAGTTATGAGTTTTTCTCCAATGTCTTGTATTATAGTAAAACTAAGCAGTGACTGACGTATGGCTTTTTATTTTTTAATTATATTTTATTTGATTTTGCTATTACAGTTTCCCAATTGTTCCCCCTATGCTCCCCTCCACCCAGCACCCCCCTCCCTCAGTCAGTCCTCCCACCATTGTTCATGTCCATGAGTCATGCATATAAGTTCTTCGGCTACTCCATTTCCTATACTGTACTTTATATCCCCATGGCTGTTCTGTAACT
Organism: Anoura caudifer; assembly: GCA_004027475.1. Classification (NCBI taxonomy): domain Eukaryota; kingdom Metazoa; phylum Chordata; class Mammalia; order Chiroptera; family Phyllostomidae; genus Anoura; species Anoura caudifer. The sequence goes on from PVKU01006226.1 coordinate 28,930, forward strand.
ACCTATTTGTTCTTCTTAATCCTCTCACCTCTTCCCCCATTCCCGCACACCCCTCTTCCATCTGGCAACTGTCAAAACACTCTGTATCCATGATTCTGTCTCTGTTCTTGTTTGCTTAGTTTGTTTTTTAGAGTCAGTTGTTGAGAGATTTGTATGCACTGCCATTTTATTATTCACAGTTTTGAATTGTTTCTTTAAAAAGTCCACTTAACATTTCATATAATAATGGTTTAATGATGATGGGCTCCTTTAGTTTTTCCTTGTCCGGGAAGCTCTTTACCTTCCCTTTGATTCTAAATGATTGATATCCTTGCTGGGTAGAGCAATCTTGGCTGTAGGTCCATACTTTTCATGACTTTGAATACTTCTTGCCAATCCCTTCTAGCCTGCAAAGTTTCTTTTGAGAAATCAGCTGACAGTCTTAAGGGAACTCCCCTGTAGGTAACTAACTTGTTTTCTCTTGCTGCTTTTGAGATTGTCTCTTTATCTTTAACGTTTGGCATTTTAATTATGAAGTATCTTGGAGTAAGCCACTTTGCATCCATCTTGTTTGGGATTCTTTATGCTGGACTTGCATGTTTATTTCTTTCACCAAATTAGAGAAGTTTCATTATTTTTTCAAATAGATGTCCAATTTCTTGCTGTTTCTTTTCTCCTTCTGGCATCCCTATTATGTCGGACCTCTTGAAGTTATCTCAGAGGCTGCTTACACTACCCTCATTTTCTTGGATTCTTTTTTTCTTCTTGTTCTGATTGGTTGTTTTTCATTTGCTTATGTTCCAAATCATTGATTTGATTCTCAGCTTCATCCACTCTACTGTCATTTCCCTGTATATTGTTCTTTATTTCAGTTAGTGTATCCTTCGTTTCTGACTGAATCTTTTAAGATCCTCACTAAGGATGTGCTGAGGTCCTCACTAAGTTCCTTGAACATCCTTATAAACAGTGTTTTGAATTCTGCATCTGATAGATTGCTTATCTCCATTTTGTTTAGTTCTGTTTCTGGAGTTTTGATCTGTTCTTTCATTTGGACTATGTTTCTTTGTCTCCTAACTTTGGCAGCCTCCCTGTGTTTCTTTCTATGTATCAGGTAGAGCTGCTATGACTCCCTGTCTTGGTAGCATGGCCTAATGAAGTAGGTGTCACATAGGCTCCAGTAGCATAGCCTCCCCTTAACTGAGTACTTGAGGTGTGTCCTTCCTGTGGGATGAGTACACTTTCCTGTTGTGGTTGAGCCTTGATTACTGCTGGCAAGTCAATGGGAGGGATTTACCCAGACCAGTAAGCTGCAAGGACTGGTTGTGTCCATTGACCACCCACCTCCACCCTCCATGGAGGCACAGCTGTGAGGGTACAGGGTGGTGGTGCTCCAAAGTGGCCTGTAGCTTTCCACTGAGTATGCAGGCTCTGTGGTTTCCCGAGAAAGGTCAACACCCACCTTCATTTTGCCATGGGCCACCCTGCCTGAACTGTAAAGCAACTTATGTTGGCTGCTACTTGTGCTGGGCTTGGAGATTCCTAGAGAAAGCCAAGCTGTGAATCTAGGCTGATTGTCACTAGTACTGAGCCTGGGGCCACTTAGCAAGAAGTATAGGCACTGGGGGTTCACTGAAGCTGGCTATTGTTTATTTGAGAGGATTTAGAAAATTGTGAAGCAAAACCCAAGATCAGCCATTCATATGGAAAAGATGCTTGGGTGGGCCCATAAATTGGGTGGGACAGAGTGTCTGGGGATCTCTAGAGTGGGGCAAACAGTGTTAGCCAGGTTGATGGAGTCTCAGAAATGGCACCAACATCCAGCTCTATGGCTGTGTGGTGGGAGGGTTCAGAAAAAGGACCATGGCCTCTGCCAGACAACTTAGTTTCTCCCTGTATGCCACTGGTGCTTTTCAAGATGCTACCCTGGTGCTGGAGCTCAGAGGGAATGAGTCTGTTGTAGTTTGTGTGGGTTCTTTAATAGGAACTGCTTGGGACTCTAAAAGTTTCTTCCAGTGACTCAATCCCTGTTGGTTTTTGCTGCCAGAAATTATAGGGACTTATCTTCCTGGCACTGAAACCCTGGGCTGCGGGGCATGGTGTGGGGCTGGGACTCCTCACTCCTGAGATAACCCTCCTGAGTTGTTACCTACCACACGTGGATGGGGGACCAGCCCACTCTGTATCTGTGTCCCTCCTGCTAGTCTGTATGGATGTGGTTTCTTTAATTCCATAGTTGTCAGACTTCCATTCAGCTCAATTTCTGACAATTCTGAGTGATAGTTGTTCTACATTTTTGCTCTAATTTAGATGTGGTTGTGCAAGGAGGCAAGCTGTGTTTATCTATGCTGCCATCCTGACTGGAAGTCTCCAGATGACATTTTGAGATAACTGGATAGTGATTGACGTTTCCGGAAAAAATTTTAATGCAGCACCCTGGATTCAGCTTCAAAGCAGAATATATCTTGTGATGATTTTTAAACTTTTGTTAAAAATTGAGAATAAATATAATTGCTTAGATGGAAAGGTCCATACTTACATGTTCTTGAACATTCTGATGAGGGTATATTTTATATTTAATAATACTACTTTTTATCATTGGTTTCTTTTATGAGGTCATGTGTAAATTTTAGAGTTACACTTGGGGTATAATAACATCAGTTCTACTGTCCACCAATTTGTGACCTTGGTGTGTTAGTTTCCTGGGGCTGCGGTAGTGAAGTGCCACAACTGGGTAGCTTAATACAACAGCATTGTTTCCTCACAGTTCTGGGGTTAGGAGTCCAAAATGAAAGTGTCTGCAGGGCAGTGCTCCCCTCAAGGATCTAGGAAAGAATCTTTCCTTGTCTCTTCCTAGGTTCTGGTGGTTGCTGGTAATTGGGCATTTTTTTGTGTAACTCTAAAGGGCCAGTGGCATCTCTAAATCTCCTCATTTACCTTTTGGCTCTGCAATGGTCTCTAGGTCACAGTGATCTTGTGGTTCCACAGCAGTCAGGGGTTTGTCCCAAATGTATTACATTATTGTGAACTAAACAGTGACAGACGTGCTTTTTGGCATAATGAGCTACGGAGTTGTACAATATTTCAAGGACAATATTTAGTGCAGTGTCCTGAACTTAGATTTAAAGCAGAGTCTAAAAATTAGTTTTATTTGAAAATTGGAAAAAAAGTACTCATTTGGGTAATGGCTTCTCCAAAATCCAATTTGAATTGGTCTATTTGCATTGATTAAATTAGGTGATAACTAGATTTCCCTTTTAGTTGGTCCTGTTGAAACAGAATCATAACATGACTTAGATATTGCTTACCTAACATGAAAATTAAATCAGCATTGTACTTAAATTTCATCTCTGTTCCAACGTGCCAGAGAAAGCACCAGGTAAATGGTTTGAGATTTATGTTTTGTTTACTGGTTGCTAATCCTTTCATTTTTAGATTTGCTTGAAGCCGTAGAAGAAATCCTCCCCAACCTCCCAGAAGATATCAGTGTTTGGGGAGTGAGAGACTCTGTTCCCCAAGGCATAATTTCACTCACAGAAAAACTGACAACAGCATCTGACACGCCAGTGCCACTCCGCCACCGTGTTGCCTCAAACCTCAAGTCTCCTTATCTTTATATTTTTACCTCTGGAACAACAGGTATGATTTCTTTTTTTCTTAAATCTAAAAAGAAAGCAACAATGTTGGACAAATGTCTGCCAAGAGTAGTGGCATTAAATTTAACTTGGTCTACCTTTAATTTGGCAAGCCACCGTGTCCACTTACTACTTGGCTATTGTCTGCAAGTTTGGCAGTACCAAGAGCAAAGGACCATCGAAGCCTTGACCAGCTTCTTTGGCAAGATCTTTGCTAGCTTCTCTGTTCCTTAGATTCCTGATAAATAAAATGAAGAGATTAGTTTAAAGAGTTTCTAATTATCCTGCTGGATCATCCATCGGTCTACTTTAAAACAGTTTTTAATATTCTTGTGGAAAATGTTAAATCCTAAACAGATTCCAGCTTTAGCTGTATTTTAAGCTCCTATGGCTGGCCCTGCTGATTTTCCTCTGGGTGATTGCCACATGTGACAAACGGGAAGTCTTGAAGGCATTTCAGATTTGGGAGAAAATACAAAATAGAATTAAGAAACCACACCTTCCCTTTTTCAGATAAATAATAATACACACACGTACACAAAAAAAATAATGAAACTGCCCAAGAATTCAAAAGAAATGTTTAACGTCACTGATTCTTAAGAAAAAATGAATGGTATTTTGTAGGCTAAAGCTTTTGTGATTAGTTTAGAGACGATCGGAGGTGTGAATTAGACATATTAAAAATATTCTGTCAGTAATTTCTTGTGCACAGATAGTATTGCAAGCAAAACTACTACTGTATAAGTAAAGTTTTCTTTTTTCTTTTCCTTCCCTGCCTCACTCTCACCTTCCTTCCTTCCTTCCTTCCTTCTCTTCTCTTCTCTTCTCTTTTCTTTTCCTTTCCTTTCCTTTCATTTCATTTCTTTTCTATTTGGAGCTTAACAATGATCTCTTTTAGACTAGAGAGCAGACTGTATTTTTGACTATGCTTACAACAGCTTTGATAAACGAAGTGGAAAATGCTGTTATAATATGTATCAAGTCAGCATAAATTCAGTCTGATTTTAGACTTTTAAAGAGACAATGAAATTCTAGAAATGATAAACTTTGAAAAATTCCAACAGAAGGTACTTAACTGGTGTATCTTTATGACTGTTGTGAAAAGCAGAAAGTGACTCTGGTCTTCAAAACAGTCATCATCACTTCCCCCTTCTCTGCAGCCTCCTCCCCAACCCAGAGAGAACAGCCTGGAGCACTCGCTACCAGCCTGTGTTCTTCAAGATTAAAACCAAAGTGTTTTATACATGTGCACAACAGACCGAAAGCAAAAGCATTACTATTTTTTTCATTGATATTTACTTGTATGGAAGTTATACAGCACAGAGGTGAAAAATTCCAATAATTTTAGAAGTTTTAGGGAAAAGCACCCCACTTATCCCCTTATGTCTCCTACCCCAAACCAGCCACATTTGGTACTTTTGCATCTTTCCTATAATTACCTCCATATGTCTAAATAGAATCAGTGTCTAACAAGACACCTAATAGATACCTACTAAAAAGCGTCTACTGATTTTCCAGGAGGATGAGGATTTTGTCTTCGTTTCTCACTACTCTCTTCCTCCACTCATTTCTCTCGTGTGGGCATGTGCTCTCCCCAGCATCGTGCTAATATCATTTCATCATAAATTTTGACTTGATTGGTATCAGTATTATAACTTGGTAAATACTACTTCTAGCTGAGGTCTGTGGTGTAATAAAAGTATATTTATTTTCTTTCACATAAAATTCCTTCCAGCTTGGAATTAATCACTGTTTGGTTTTTTGTTGTTGTTGTTTGCTTGCTTAGTTTCCTGTACACCTAAAACTGATTCATACTCACCCCTTCATCGAAAAAGTTTGATATTAGAAATATAGTCTGTATTGTATCAAGCCTGTTTTCATGCACAGAGGTATTTCATCACCTCTTCTTCCCCAGAGCCTTCCTCCTCTATTTCAGCCCTGACCAGTTACTCTCTTACAGCCCTGGGTTCATTCTTCACCAACTTGCTGGGAGTTCCCTTTGACTCTTTTCTTTTTTCTGATCCCCTAATTCCTAGACCATAAGTTTGTCTCCTGATTTACTTTTTATTTTATCATTGTTCTGCTGTCACATAAACAGTGTTTAGAAGGTAAGTTTGAGTCCTCACATGTCTGAAAATGTCTTTTTTTTTTTCCCTTCCCTTACACTTATTTGTATAGAATTCTAGGTTAGAAATGATTTTTTTGCAGGAGTTTGAAGACATGTTCTATTACTTTCTGACTTTCAGCATACATATTGAGTAGTCTTTTTCTTTCTGATTTCTTATCCTATATTTGCAAACTGGTATTCTTTTTTTTTTCTTTGGGGATTTTTAGAATCTTTTATGAGTTTTTATTAGTCTATAACATCATGATGATTTGTACTAGGGCTGGTCTAAATCATTCTTTTGCTGGAAAATGTGTAGGCCTTTTTAGTCTAGAAACTCAGCTCTTGCGATTCTAGTTACTTGGAAAAAAATGTTTTTTCTATTGTACGTTCTCTTCTCTCTCCTTTTTTATTTCTGTTCTTTCTCCCCATTCACTTGTTTGTTCATTTGTTTATGTTTGGAACTTTTTGAAGATTGACCCTCCTGGATGGAGTTACTAATTTTGTATTTTTTCTATCCCATTTTTCTTTTCTTTCAATTTACCTTTTGAGAGATTTATCTTCTAACTCTTGTGCTTCCTGAATATTCTTCTTTTTGTTATCTTTGTATTATTGACATTCTATAGTCTCATTTCTCTTGGAATATTAATTATAATAATTTTTTGAAAATTTCTCCTCTCTATCTTGTCTTTATTTTCTTCAGCGTCCTTTTGTTTTGGGTTTGTATTGGTCTCTAACCTTTACCCTACAGGATTACCTCAAATATCTATTGATTTTGGGCTGACAGTTAATATTTAAAGTACAGACACCAGAACACAGACACACAAAACATACCATATCCTGACTAGATAAGGTCAGTGTGCCTAAGTGGACCTGGTGGACTGACTGGTGTCATTGTCCAGGACACTTTGTTGGGGGGTTCGTATCTGTCAGTGTCTTTCAGTTTTTACTATTCTGAGCTATTCAGAGTCCTCAGATGAGAATCTGGAAGGGTGAACCTAGTCAGGGGTTAAAAAGGAGCTGGAGGAGTATGCAGACTTTCTCTTATTCACCATCTGCCCAGTCTCTCTTCTTCCTGCTATTTCCAGAGTCACCTTTTGCAGAGAATCAAACTGAGATCTACCAGGGAAGAAGAAGCAATCTGGGGCTGTAGTTTATTTTTATTTTTATTCTTTTGCATTTTAAAACAAATATCAAAAGTATATGTTGAGCCCTGGCTGGTGTGGCTCAGTGGATTGATTGCTGGCCTGAGAACCTAAGGGTCGCCAGTTCAGTTCCCAGTTAGGAATGTGAAGCAACATGCCTGGGTTGCAGGCCAGGTCCCCAGCAGGGGATGCACAAGAAGCAACCCATGTCGATGTATCGCTTCCTCTTTTTCTCCCTCTCTTCCCCTCTCTCTGAAAATAAATAAATAAAATCTTTTAAAAAAGTATATATTGATATTCTTGCAAAATTAGTTTGTGAATTATTTTATTATACAGGAAAAAAATACAAATATCTTCTCATAGCCTAAAGTCCTGAGCAGTATGAGATCTTGTTGAGAGCAACACAGAGCAACATACAGAATTAGGCATAGAGATAATGCCATGCTTTATGGATGCAAAGCTATCAAAGAGTGTAACAAAATCACATTGAGTTCAGTAAGGATTTAATTGACATTTTAATAAGACACATTTCTCTTTCTCTTTCTCTAACATAAACTGATGTTTTGTAGCTCAAAACCCAGAGCTGAATTAAGTGATTGTAATGGTAAAAATATGAGAATTTATAGTATTATGTCACCTAATATCATTAAAATCACTTGATTTTCACCACCAGCAACATTACAATGATAATGAAGGAGGTGTTGGTGCAAGTTAGGAAGTGAGGCTTTGAAAAGTTGTACAATGGGAGTAGAGTCTGTTCATAGGTCCTTCCGGCAGGTTATAAGGGAACTCTTTGGATGATGTTGAATACTACCTAGCAACCCTTAGTACTGCCAAGTCCTGTTTGCCCAAGATCATGAAAAGATTATATTCCAGGACCCAGGAACAAATTCAGAGTGTCTCTGAATAAGAAAAGAATTGAGGTCAGTTTTCATATCATTTATAGCTTTTTGACTAGGGAGGTTATGTAATAACTTGATGAACAAGGGCTAAGAGTTACATAGACTTCCTTTTCTATGTCCTTGATATAATTGCTTCATAAACAGAACTTCTATGAAACTCCCTGTTTATAGTTCCATAACTATCTTTTACTCTGTGAGGTAGCTGGTAGTTAACTTTCTGAGCCTCCATGGGATTCTCTGGGGGAATCACCTTTCTTTGGTGCTTCACCTTAGTTTTCCGCTTCTTCTTGAATGGGTGGTGTCAGTCGTCCATCTGCTTTTCTAAATTCTGTTGCTGGCATCTCTAATTCCATTCTTTTTGTTTGTAGGGTCTGTGTGTGTATTCAGTCTGCCAACTTCTAGTTCTGTAATTGCCATTGGCCTTGGTTAGGTGGCCTCAAGCATGTCTAGTAATCCTAACACTTTTGTACTTTGTTCTCATGTTGTACAGTAATTTTACTTTAAGTTATTCAATAGGCTATTTTATTTATTTCAAATGCATTTGAGTTGGTTCTAATTATTGAACTGTCTGTGCATTGTATGTAGCAAGCATTTTTAAGCTATTATATACAAATGGAAAGGATATTAGAAGTGTAACTGCCCTATTATTTCAATAACGACCTCTTGACACCTAAAAAAAAAAAAAGAATGTCTAGGAAAGGCTAGGCTTGATTTCTTTTACATATTACATATGTATTTTTTTTCTTTACTTCTAGGTCTACCAAAAGCAGCTGTGATTACTCAGCTGCAGGCTTTAAAGGGTTCGGCTGGATTCTGGGCTTTTGGTTGTACTACTGACGATATCATTTATATAACCCTTCCTCTGTATCATAGCGCGGGATCTCTCCTGGGAATTGGTGGGTGTATTGAGTTAGGTAAGTTTTTATTTTGTTTATAATAAGTTTTCAAAGTGCCTAATAATTAGAACTCATGTTTTTAAAGTTTTAAACTATACCAGTAGATTTCAGAATGATTGTGAGTGTATTATATAATCATACCATTTAATAAACTGTACAAATTGTTAAAAGTACACAATTTCATTACATATTCAGTATATTCCTTTTTTCTAATTTTGATAAGTTTATTTTATTTTTTTATTGTATTTTTCCATTACCATTTAGTCTCCTTACAACGCCCTTCCTTCCACAATCACCACACTGTTGTCCATGACCTTGAGTCCTTTTTGCTCAGTCGTTCCACCCCCTCACCGCTGCCTTAGTTGTCATCCTGTTCTCTATCTATGAGTCTGTCCCTATTTTGCTTATTAATTCAGTTTGTTCATTAGATTCCACATATGAATGAAATCATATGGTGTTGGTGTTTCTCTGACTGGCTTAGCATAACATTCTCCAGGCTCATCCATGCGTCACAAAGGGTTAAACTTTCTTCTTTTTATGGCCAAGTAGTATTCCACTGTGTAAATGTCCCATAATTGTTTTATCCACTCATCTACTGATGGACATCTGGGCTGCCTCCATATCGTGGCAATTGTAAATGACACTGAAACAAACATAGGGGTGCTTATGTTCTTTCAAATTAGTGTTTTGGATCATCCCCTCCCTTAGTTTATGTCCATGGGTCATGCATATAAGTTCTTTGGCCACTCTATTTCCTACACTGTTCTTTCTATCCCCCTGTCTATTTTGTACCTACCTATTTGTACTTCTTAATCCCTGCACCTTTTCTCTTATTTTCCCCTTTCCCCCTCCTAGCTGATAACCTTCCAAATAATCTCCATATCTGTGATTCTATTCCCATTCAGTTTGTCTACTTAGTTTGTGTTTTAGATTTAATTGTTGATAGTTGTTAATTTGTTGTCATTTTATTGTTCATAGTTTTGATTTTCTTTTTCTTAAACAAGTCTCTCTAACATTTCATGTAATAATGGCTTGGTGATAATGAACTCCTTTAACTTGACCTTATCTGGGAAGCACTTTATCTGCCCTTCAATTCTAAATTATAGCTTTGCTGGATAGAGTAAGAGGTTGTAGGTCCTTGCCTTTTGTGACTTTGAATACTTCTTGCCAATCCTTTCTTGCCTGTAAGGTTTCTTTTGAGAAATCAGCTGACAGTCTGATGGGAACTCCTATGTAGGTAATTGTCTGGCTTTTTTCTTGCTGCTTTTAAGATTCTCTCTTCATCTTTAGCCTTTGGCATTTTAATTATGATGTGTCTTGGTGTGTTCCTCTTTGGATCCAACTTGTTTGGGTCTCTCTGTGCTTCCTGGAGTTGTATGTCTATTTCCTTCACCATTTTAGGGAAGTTTTCTTTCATTATTTATTTAAATAAGTTTTCAGTTTCTTGCTCTGTCTCTTCTCCTTCTGGCACCCCTGTGATTTGGATATTGGTACATTTGGAGATGTCCCAGAGGCTCCTTATTCTGTTCTCGTTTTTTGAAATCTTTTTTTCTTCTTGCTATTCTAATTGAATATATTTCTCTTCTTTATGTTCCCTGGTGTTGGTTTGATTCTTGACTTCATTCCCTCCATTGTTGGTTCCCTGCAGTTTTTTCTTAATTTCACTTAATGCCAACTTCATTTCTGCCTGGGTCTTTCTTGGCTGTTGCAGTACCCGGTGATTTCTTTGAGCATCCTGATAACCGGTGTTTTGAACTCTGCATCTGATAGGCTGCATAGCTCCATTTCATTTAGTTCTTTTTTGGGAGTTTTGTTCTGTTCTTTCACATAATGATTTGGGCCATATTACTTTGTTTCCTAATTTTGGCAGCCTCCCTGTGTTTGTTTTTGTGTATTAGATAGAGCTGCTTTGACTCCCTGTTTTAGTAATGTGGCCTATTGTAGCAAAGGCACGTGTAAATTGTTTGGTGGCCTTAGGTAATCACCAGGGTGAGGCAACCCATTTCACTACTTTGTGGCTTTGTGTGGGGTAGGGCTGAGAGAGGGGATAATGACCATGCCTGGTCTGTGGGGATTGCCTGGGAGGAAGCTGTCTTCTCACATTTACCCTGTTGCCAGTCAATTCATTTTCTCCTCTTCTCTCCATCTGCCACTTGTGCCCTTCCAGCTATTGCCCTGGCCCTGAATCCTAGAGAGGGTAGGTTCTGCATAAATCCTGAGACCTTTGTAGGTCCTTTAAGAGGACTCTCCTGAGAAACCTGCAGTTTCTTCTACCACCCCAAACCTCACTGGTTTTTCAGCTAGAAGTTATGGGACTTTTCTTCCTGGCACTGGAACCCTGGGCTGGGTGGTCTATTCTTGGACTGGGATCGCTCACTCCCAATGTATCCCTCCCAATTTTTATCCACCGAACAAGAATGTGGAACCACTTTTTCCATCACCTCTCTGTGACACTCTGCATCTCCACCTCTGTGTCTCTGCCTCTCCTACCCATTTGGATGGATGTAGCTTCTTTAAATCCTTGGTTGTCGGACTTCCATACACCTTGATTTTCTGACAAATCTTGGTGATATTTGTTTTGTGGTCTAGTTGTAATGTTTGCAGTAGTTGTGCTCAGAGGCTAAGTGTGTTTACCTATCCCTCTATGTTGACCACAAGTCTTTAATTCTTTTTTTCTTTTTGCCACTCTGCTTGGGTGTTGTTTTCTACATTGTCTTCCAAGGCAATGACTAGATCTTCTGCTTCTTCTAACCTACTGTTTATTCCTTCCAGTTTATTATTTATTTCAGATATTGCCTTGTTTACTTTTGTCTGATCCTTTTTTATGGTTTCTGTTTTTCTTCATGCTGTTGAGTGTAATCCTTACTCTAAACTCTCTGTCTGAATAAATTGCTTGCCTCCATTTCATCTAATTCTTCTTCTGGAGAATTATCTTATTTTTTCCTTTGGGGCCTGTTTCTTTGTCTTCCCATTTTGGCTGTTTCTTTGTATCTGTTCCTATGTATTAGGTTGATCTGCAAAGATTCCGGTGCAGACCTTGTCAGATGCTGCTCGTTACTGGCCCCAGGCAATCTATCAGTGATCTGCAGAGTGTGGCTCCCTCTGCTGGGCCTAGTAGTCTGAGCCGGAGGTTTTTTCAGCATTTAGGGCAGTGGCTGAAAGGATGCCACTGCCCGAATTCTATGGCTTGAAAATTTAGCTTTGTATTACACTGGTTTTGTTTTGACATTTTTGGAATTTTCTCATGGTTACTCAGCAGTGGACCGTGTGTGTGCACTCAGTGTATTCCTGAGGTTGAAAGAGTACTGCCCCGGTGATTTGGCCATGCAGATGGTGCTGGCTGTTAACTGGGCTTTCTTCTCCATGTGGTCACTCCATCTTTGATAATCTACCCCCACCTCTGGTGTGAGGAACCTTCTAAGAGAGTGAATGTGGAAACTACATAGCTCTTAAGGCTTATCTGTGGAAGTCACTTAAATCATTTCATTTGCATTTTGTTGATCAAAGCAAGTCACAAGCCAGTCCAGTTTCAGTATTTAAAGGGTTGGGAAATAAACGTCATCTCTTGAAGGGAGGAGCAGCAAATTCACATTGCAAAGGTAAGTGCATAATGAGCATTGCTGAGGCTATCTTCACAAACGGTATACCCCAAATACCCAATAAGTCCATTGGCAGTGCTTGTAAAACAGTAAATTCCATTTATGAGCATGCTGAGATTATGGGTCCATTACCAGAGATCGTTTACTGTGTTTGATATGGGGTGGGGAGAGCGGTCAATAAAACTGAATTTATTTATAAAAATTTGTGTGTTTACTTACATGTTTAAACTTCAGTCACCTTCAAAGTACTCTCTATTTGATGCAATACACCTAGAGAGCCTTTCCACTGTTCCACTGTTTGAACACTTTTCCACTGTTCAAAACAGTTTTGAACTCATCGATTTTGATGCATTTTAGTGCTTCTGCTGTTTTTTGTTTCACCTCTTCCACATCAGCAAAACATTTCCCCTTGGACTTTTTTCCCTGGGGACAAAAAGAATGTCACTTAGAGTGAGATTGGGTGAACAGTGAGGGTGGGGGACAGGGGTCATGCTGATTTTGATCAAAAACTGCTGAACATTCAGTGCAGTGTGGACAGGTGCACTCATAAATCACCCATCATGAAATGAGCAAATGCATTGAAAGAGTTTTCAGAAAAATTCACTGAAGCCAAACGTAGCCTCTCACAACAACACCAGCTGGTACAGTGATACGGATGGGTTCCTAAAACACTCACCTTATGGGGGAAGCCTGTACTACATGGGGTCCACCCTCCAGAAGATAATTCTGGTTTTTGTGAATCCCCCTTCATATGTCTAAAACACTATAAAGTAATTTTATAGAGTAGTATATTTAGAATGTGATTAACTTTCACAATAAGTAAAGATAAAGGTCGGTATGTTTTTTTTCTTTCAGACATATTCATATGACTTACATTGTTGCTAAAGTTACATTCTGCAGTCATCGGTGAACTAACGGCCTTACGCTCAACCTCAAGATATGAACTGTAACATTAATGTTTTCAAGTGAACTTGATATCAGTGGCCACTGATGGATTATAAAAGCCTTGAAAGTGATAAAGTGACAGAGCAACATCATGTGTGTTTTATCTGAATTCTGCCCTTGAATTTTCTTACCTAGTGTTTCATTTGCCTTTTCTCATAGGAGCTACTTGTGTGTTAAAGAAGAAATTCTCAGCAAGCCAATTCTGGAATGACTGCAAAAAGTATAATGTGACTGTGTTTCAATATATTGGGGAAATCTGTCGCTACCTTTGCAAACAACCTAAGGTAAGACTAGTCATTCTCACAGAGAAAAAGTCATTCTAGGAAGAAAAAGTATTGAGAGAAAAAGTGATTTTTGTTGGTTTACACTCCATGTTCTTCCACAACATAGCTTAGCTGACTTACACAGATAAAATGACTTACCCCAAGATAAAATGAATATAAAACAAGTCAGGGAAAATAAAAGGAGAGCTATCCAGGAATGTACTAATAATGTGCTTTATAATGTGGCAGGGAAGACAGACCCAAAATCCAATTCCCTTAATCCATTTCACTGTATGAACTGATTAAACTTTCTGCGTACGCAGCATACATCTGATTATGGAGTTAGATGCATGCTATGTTTACAGAAACCAATTATTCCAAGGTTGAATTAAATAATCTTTTAAATGAAGACTAACACTGATTATGCTTGTTTTTCTATTTTTTCTTTTGAATAAGTGATTATATTAGAATGTCTTTTGTTTGGGTTTGCTTTGATTTACACTTGTCTTCCCCCCTTAAAGCACTCATTTCCATACAGTTTTATAAATTACCCTCTTTCGAAAGTAAACAGGCAAAGAGAGTTGCCTGAAGTTTGTCTTTATTAGTTTGTTTGCTTTTTGCCCTCAGACGTTATTTTTCTTTCCCTGGTTATCATTTGTATTTCCAGAAGCCTATTATTTAACTGTCCGATTTCTAAATGGTTTTTGAGGCTACAAAGAAGTGATTCAGTAATCAAATTAACACCAGCCCCTTGAAGAATGGTGATAGAAAATGCTTCCCTGTGTGGGCCAGGACAGCAGAACCTTCTGGCCTGCCGTTGGCCTCTGAGAAACACCTTTCCTAGACCAGAGCATCTCTCACTCATCACCTCTGCCATCATCACACCAGCTTAAGGCATAAGAGGAAGCTGGGAGATCTTCTCTGGTGGCTAAAATAAGGAATCCTTTTACCCACAGCACAGCTGAGGCAAGACTGGAGGCATTTAAATAAAACTTTATTAAAGATATGGGGTTACACTGGGGAAATAAACACAGAAAAGAATGTAAAACTGGATAATCTTACTTACAAAATTATTTTATTCATTTTAAGCTTGGAATTTACCAGGGAGAAACCTCCTGTCTAGCTCCTCACCTACTTTGTGGCAGAAGCAATCCTTCTTCTTCCCGTTTGGTCAGGAGTGCTTCAAGTGGTGATAGATGTCCTAGACCCACACCTAAGATAGGGAGTCCCAGAGAAATGTTTTAGGTTATTTTTACCTTTATTCTCTCCAGAAAGATTTTACCAATGTCAGGGTTGTGGTCTCACCTGAAGAATTCCAATGGAAGAATTTTCTCTTCTAGTTTTCACTGTATTTTTTGGTGATATGATATCTGAACTAAGTTAATTTAAGGAATTAATGTCCTCCAGTAAGATGAAAGCCACCTTCAGTAAAGGACACAGTGGGCACTATCTAATGAACTTCTTCATGACCTTTCTAAACTGTTCCCCCAGCCATTCCTATTCCCTCTCATCCTTTAATAGAAACATTAGCTTTTGTAAGGTTATTTACTCAGTAAATATTTATTGAATGGTTGAATACATGCATTTATTTTCTTCTTAAAATTTCACCATCTTAAATAATGCTGCAATTAGTGTCTTCATGCCCTATGGTCAGTATATGGGTCACAGAAGCGAAGGTTGTCAATGGACGTGGGTATCAGGGTGGTTTTTATGGAATGTTTCTAGATTGCTTTTCAAAGTGGTTGACGTGATTTAGTGTGTCAACAATGTGGAAATATGCCTATTGTACCATCTTTCATGACTACTTGCTGGCATTAAAAATAGGTCTTCCAATTGTGCTAGAGAAGCAGATGCTCCTTCAAGCTTCCTTAAAGTCCTTGAGGGAAGAACAGGGAAAATAGGCCAGTCATCGAAGCTCACCTTTTCAAATAGGGTGGATGAAACCCAGTTCACCTGGGCTTCTTAATAATATTTTGTTTTAACAAGAAATGCCGTGGGTTTTTTTTTTTTTTAAAGAATGGGGAAAAGATTATTTAACTTTATTTTTAATTTTATAGAATGCAATAAGCATATTTTAAACTTCTTTATCAGATTACTGGCTAGGTGGGATAGTGTTCTAGCTATATTTGCCATTTAAAATCTCTTCTGAGTTTTGTACTCATTTAACTCTGGCACATAATATTTTATCTCATCCATTTGAGCTGTTATTTCATATAAGAAAGATATTAATAGTTTGTCATGTTTCTTACAAATCTTTTTTCAAGGTGTTTCCCTTTCACTTTTTTATGAAATGAAATATCCTTTTCACCTCTTTGAATCTGTAATGCACAAACTTTGGAGCAATTAGATAATGTGAGGAAACTGAGAATTGAAAAAGAGTTCCTGGTTGCTTTTAGTTAATTAAATATTTTAATTCTTAGCTACAGTTTTTTGAAGGCAAGACAGTATTTGTGGAATAACCTCTAACGCACATTGAGGAAGAGTGAAAGAAATATAGCTTGGCCCAAAGGAAAGCTGAATCATTTTTCTGAGCAGAGACACATTGTGTTACCTAATCCCCTTTGTTGATCCCACACAGAGCGAGTACAAGCAGTTCTTGGCATTAAAGATTAGGAAAAGGAGAGTCATTCTGTTATGACATCTACTCCCTTCACGATCTTACTTTTTGCTGTCCAATATTCATTCCTTTCAGTGAACTTCTGCAGGGAAGGAGTGGTGTCTGCTGTGCAATGGGAACAGCAGTGGATTCAGGTAGGGCCAGGGAGTGAACAAGTGACATAGTCCACACCCTCAAAGAATGAAAATTGAACGTCTCGTAGCTGTGGCTTGAAGCTCCATAAACATTTACTTAAAATAAATACTTAAGTTACAGAAAGCAAAAAAAAAAAAACCCACATATTTTCTAAGTATATCCAGATCTGTTGTCAATCTCAGGGTAAGAAATGTATTCCTAAAGAGATTTACGTGCAAGCGACTCAGTCTGAATTGAGTGGTTATATGTAGTTGCGTAAAAACGCCCCAGGATTGCCGTTCCTTGGTGGGAAGTGTTTATCCAGCCCCCACCGAATCCTGACTTTTTTTCTCATTTTCAAAGCTCCAGTTGCAGAAGTTGCTTTGGCATAAACATTGGATGTGCCTCAAACTGCTGGCAGCAGCACTATCCTTTTAAAAAAGCCAAGGTACTGGCTTTTCTTAGTCCCAGGGCGATGGGGTAATTATTCTCTTTCCCTGAAACTAGGAGAGCAGCTCTTCCCAACTTCTCAATCTTCCAGGTTTTCTACATTATTGAATCAACACCATACAATTTCCATTTGGATATAGTTTTACATTTTCTTTTTTTAAATATATTTATTGATTATGCTATTACAGTTGTCCCATTTCCCCCTCTACATTCCCCTCCACCCTGCACACCCCTTCCCACTCACATTCCCCTCCTTTAGTTCCTGTCCATGTTTCATAAGTTCTTTAGCTTCTACTTTTCCCACACTATTCTTGCCCTCCCCCTATTTTCTACCCACCATCTATGCTACTTATTCTCTGTACCTTTTCCCCATCTCTCCTCCTCCCGCTCCCCTATTGATAACCCTCCATGTGATCTCCATTTCTGTGTTTCTGTTCCTATTCTAGATGTTGGCTTAGTTTGCTTTTATTTTAGGTGTGGTTGTTAATATCTGTGAGTTTGCTGTCTTTTTACTTTCATATATTTTATCTTCTTTTTCTTAGATAAGTCCCTTTAACATTTCATATAATAAGGGCTTGGTGATGATGAACTCCTTGAACTTGACCTTATCTGAGAAGCACTTTGCCTTCCCTTCCATTCTAAATGACAGCTTCGCTGGATAGAGCAATCTTGGATGTAGGTCCTTGCCTTTCAAAACTTCAAATACTTCTTTCCAGCCCCTTCTTGCCTGTAAGGTCTCTTTTGGGAAATCAGCTGACAGTCTGATGGGAACTCCTTTGTAGCTGACTGTCCCCTTATCCCTTGCTGCTTCTTGAATTCTCTCCTTCATTTTAATCTTAGCTGATGTAATTATGATGTGCCTTGGTGTGTTCCTCCTTGGGTCCAACTTCTTTGGGGCCCTCTGAGTTTCCTGGACTTCCTGGGAGTCTATTTCCCTTGCCAGATTGGGGAAGTTCTCCTTTATTATTTGTTCAAATAAGTTTTCCATGTGTTGCTCTTCCTCTTCCCCTCTGGTACCGGATATTGGGACATTTAAAGATATCCTGGAGGTTCCTAAGCCTCTCCTCATTTTTTTGAATTCTTGTTTCTTCATTCTTTTCTGTTTGGTTGCTTCTTTCTTCGTTCTGGTCCACTCCATTGATTTGAGTCCCAGTTTTCCTCCCATCACTATTGGTTCCCTGTACATTTTCCTTCATTTCACTTAGTGTAGCCCTCATTTGTTCATCTAATTTGCAACCAAAATCAACCAATTCTGTGAGCATCCTGATCACCAGTGCTTTGAACTGGGCATCTGATAGGTTGGCTATCTTTTGGTAGCTTAGATGAATTGGCTCTGGGGCTTTGATCTGTTCTCCCGTTTGACCCATTTTGTTTTGGTTTTTTTGTTTGTTTGTTTGTTGTTGTTGTTGTTTTTTGGCCTGGTCACGCCCCTTATGTAGTGAGGGGTGGAGCCTTAGGTGTTCACCAGGGCAGGACAGTGCAGTGGCTGGGTTGTGACGCTATATGTGGGGGAGGGTCAGAGAGGGAACAATAGCGCTTGCTCCACTCTCTCTCCTATTTCAATCCCTTCTGCTGCTCCCTGCAAGCAAATTGGGCCCTTCTGGTGCTGCTTCCTGGGTGGGTGGGCTTGTGTATGTTCTAGGATCCTGTGGGTCTCTCCAACGAACTCTCCTCTGAGGCTGGGAGTCTCTCCTGGCACCTCAACACCCACAAGTGTTTTCAATCAGTGTTTTTAGGTTTTATTTCCTGGCACTGGGGCCCTGGTTTGCGAGGTCTGTCTCACTCCCTGTTTTTGCCTGGATTATCTGAACGCAAATGTGGGACCGCCTGGTCAGCCGGCTGTGCTGCGCAGCCTTACTGGGTCTGCCTGTTGCCACCCTGCCCCTGGGGTCTGCTAGCTACCACCTGTGCACCTGGGGTCTGCCAACCTCCGCTTTTTCCTGCCACAACTCCGCCCCTCTTACTGGTCTAGATGAATGGTTGTCGGACTTCTGTACAGTTCAGTTTTCTGTCCATTCAGGTTGTTTTCTTGTTTCTAAATGTTTGTTTTCCTTAATTTTGGTTGTGTGAGGAGGCACAGTATGTCCACCTATGTCTCCATCTTGGCCAGAAGTCCTACATTTTCTTAATGCTGCTTTTAATATTGATAGATGAGAAATATGGTGGAATTCTAGACACTAGTGACCACCTGGGGAAACTCCCGCTGCACATAGTATATTGTACTTAACTGTGCCTAAGGCAGTCACCAGGGAGCCATACCTAAGGATATATCTAGAGGTCAGGTCATATATGTCACTCATTCCTTCATTGAAGTAATTTTGCAGGTTTGAGTATATGGGGAGCACACAAGACAAGATCCCTTTCTCATGGAATTGACATTCTCATTTGGAAGAAGGAAAATAAAGCAACAAAAACATGAAGACAAGCAATTATGAACAATGACAAGTATTATGAGAAATAAAACAACCTGAGGCCATGGAGAATGATAAGTGATGGGAGTGGGACATTGCTAATTAGATTGAGTGATCAAGGAAGATGTGAATGAAATGATAAGATGAGTGGGAACCACACATGGAAAAGCTAGGGGACTGTACTTGCGACAGAACAGGCTGAAAATTAAGAAGCCACACAGCAAGGAGAGTGTGGCTGAGCCATCCATGGACAGGATCTTACAGGGCTCAGTAGACCATAGGGAGAAATTTTAGTTGACTTCCATCAGAGCATTTGTGAAAAGATAAAAGCAAATTGGTAAAATTTATACCAATTTGAGGTCTATTTTGAAGGAAAGATAACAAAAGGACATGTTAGTTCAGGGATAGGGAGTGAAGGAATGGATAAAATCAAGAATTGATCCCAGAATTTTGGTTCAAACATCTAGGTAGATTTTTGAACCATTTGAAGAGATAAGCAAAGTTGAGATTTGAAGAATGAAATTAAATTTCTTTTGGACCTATTAAGTTTGGTATGTTAATTAGGCACTCAAGTGAAGAAGTTAAATAGGCACTTAGGTGTACAAATCTGGAGCTCAAAGAGTACAGAAGATATGGTCTAATTAACAAAATGATGCATAGGTGTGATGCCTACTTTTAAAGCTAATATCATACTTCATCACTTAGCCCATATATTTTGTCCATACCTTTTCATGTGGAACACCTACATTTTGGCATTCTAAACTCATAGCCCATACTTTTTAATATACATATTTTAATATATATGTTTTCTGTAAATTATATCCCTTTCCTTTATTGTTTTCTTAAAAGCTAGGAAATTCACTGGGAGCCAGAAAGTATCCTTCTGACTCTGTATACTTTCATTAAGGTGTATTAAAACTTTGACAAAATGGATTATAATCAACTCCCTTTATGAAAAGAGAGACATTTTAAAGCACCTGGATATTTGATAAGTGTTTATTAAATATTACTTGTTAAAAAACATACAAATTGTACAGTATTTCCATTAGTAAAGTTTAGACAATCTTGCAGTGAACCCCTAAGTGTTTGCTGGGTTTCACGGCACTGTGATATTTTTTATAAGACTTCATTTTGAAAGGACAGCTTTACTTTACTTTTTCTAATAAAAGGCCACCATTTCTTTCAAGATTTGAGGGTTTTCCTTGTCATGTTTAGATAAGATGTGAGAATGAGGAAGATGTTAAAAGTACCAGAGAATAAAATTTCAATAATGTTGACTTGACCTAGCTCTCTTGACCTTGTTTCTTTGTTTTACCAGTTATATTTTAATTTTTTTATTTTTTCTTTTTTATTTAATTTATTGGGGTGACACTGGTTAACAAAATTATACAGGTTTCAGGTGTACAGTTCTATAACACATTATCTATACACTGTATTGTGTGTTCACCATCCCAAGTCAAGTCTCCTTCCATCACCATTATCCTCCCTGTAGACTCTTCCACCTCCTCGCACCCATCTCCCCATGGCAACCAGCACACAGTCATCCATGTCCATGAATTTTTCCTTTTTTTCATTTTTGCTCAATCCCTCCATCCCCCAGTCTCTCAACCTCCCCTAGCCAGCTGTCAGCCTGCTCTGTATGAACCTGTATCATTTTTTCTTTATTTCAGTTTGTTCATTAGATTCCATATGAGTGAAGTCACATGGTACTTGTTTTTCTTCGACTGGCTTATATAATTTAGCATAATGCTCTCCAGGTCCATCCATGCTATCTCAAAGGGTAAGATTTCCTTCTTTTTTATGGCCGGTTAGTATTCCATTGTGTAAATGTACCACAGCATTTTTATCCACTCATTTACTAATTGGCACTCAGGCTGCTTCCAATTCTTGGCCATTGTAAATAATGCTCCAATACACATAGGGATGCATATATTCTTTTGAATTAGTGTTTTGGGTTTCTTTGGATAAATTCTCAGAAGTGGAATCTCTAGGTCATAAGGTCATTCCATTTTTAATTTTTTGAGGTAACCTCATATTGCTTTCACGGTGGCTGCACCAATATGCATTTTTCCAACAGTGCATGAAGGTTCCCTTTTCTCCACATCCTTGCCAACACTTGTTGTTTGTTAACTTATTGATGATAGCCTTCTGACAGGTGTGAGGTGATGGCAAATTAAGGTTTTAATTTGCATTTCTCTGATGATTATGACATTGAGCAACTTTTCATAGGTCTGTTGGCTATCTGTATGTCCTCTTTGGAGAAGTGTCTATTCAGGTCCTTTGCCCATTTTTCAATTGGGTTGGTTTCAGTGTGCGTGCGTGCGTGCGTGTGTGTGTGTGTGTGTGTGTGTTGAGTTTTATAAGTTCTTTATAAATTTTGGATATTAACCCCTTATCAGATAAATTGATTGGTAAATATGTTATCCTATTCAGTGGATTGTCATAATTTTGATGATGGTTTCCTTTGCTTTGCAAAAGATTTTAGTTTGATGTAGTCCAATTAGTTTTTTTTTTTTCTTTTGTTTCCTTGCCCAGGAAAGTATATCAGGAAAAAAAATATAGTGCTACAAAAAATGTCTAAGATTTTACTCCCTAGTTTTTCTTTTAGGATTTTTATGGTTTCAAATCTAACATTTAAGTCTTTAATCTATTTTGAGTTTATTCTTGTGTGCAGTCTAAGAAGGTGGTCTAGTTTCATTTTTCTGCATGTGTCTGTCCAATTTTCCCAACACCATTTATTGAATTAACTATCCTTACCTCATTGTATGTTCTTGCCTCCTTTGTCAAATTAACTGACTATAAAGGCATGGGTATATTTCTGGGCTCTCTATTCTATTCCATGGATCTCTATGTCTGTTTTGTTGTTGTTGTTGTTGTTGTTGTTGTTTTGCCAGAATCATGCTGTTTTGATTACTGTGGCCTTGTACTGTAGTTTGATATCAGATGGCATGATTCCTTCAACTTAGTTTTTCATTGTTATTCAGGGTCTTTTGTGGTTCCATATAAATTTTTGGAATAATTGTCCCAGTTCTGTGAAATGCACCATCGGTATCTTGATAGGAACTGCATTGAATCTATAGATTCCTTTGGGTGGTATAGGCATTTTTAATGATGTTAATTCTTCCTGTCCGTGAACATGGTATATGCTTCCATTTATTTGTATCTTCTTTAGTGTGCTATAATTGTCTGAGTGCAAGTCTTTTATATGCTTAGTTCAGTTTATTCCTAGGTATTTTATTCTTTTTGAAGCAATTGTGAATGGAATTGTGTTCTTAGTTTCTTTTCTGATAGTTCATTATTGGTGTATAAAATGTAACTGATATCTGGATATTTATTTTGTATCCTGCTACTTTACTGAATTCATTTATTCTACTAGTTTTTTGGTGAAGTCTTAAGGGTTCTGTAAATACAGTATCACATCATCTGCAAATAATGACAGTTTTCCTTCTTCCTTTCCAATTTGGTAGCTTTTTATTTCTTCTTCTTGTCTGTTTGCTATAGCTAGGACTGCCAGTACTATGTTGAATAAGAGTGGTGAAAGCAGACAGCCCTATCTTATTCCTGATTTTAAGGGTAACATGTGTAATTTTGCCCATTGAGTGTGATGTTAGCTGTGGGTTTTTCATATGTGGCCTTTATGGTGTTGTGGTATGTTCCTTTTATTACCACTTTGCTGACAGTTTTTATCGAAAATGAGTGTTGGACTTTGTCAAATGCTTTTTCAGCATCTGTTGGTATGATCATGTGATTTTTGTCTTTCACTTGGTTTATGTGATGTATTACATTTATTGATTTGCAAATGTTATACCATCCTTGCATATCTGGGACAAATCCTACTTGATTGTGGTGTATGATCTATTTAATGTATTGCTGGGTCTGGATTGCCAGTATTTTGTTGAGGATTTTAGCATCTGTGTTCATCAGAGATACTGGCCTGTAATTCTTTTTCTTTGTTGTGTCTTTACTTGGTTTTGGGATTAGGGTAATACTGGCCTCATAAAAAGCATTTGGGAGTCTTTCCTCTTCTTGAGTTTTTTGGAATAGTTTGAGAAGGATTGGTGTTAGTTCTTTGAATGTTTGGTAAACTTTGCTTGTGAGGCCATCTGGCCCAGGGCTTTTGTGTGCTAGGAGTTTTTTGATTCACCAGTTGTTGTCAGTCTGTTCAGACTCTCTGCTTCTTCTTGATTCAGTTTTGGGAGATTGTATGTTTTCAGAAATTTGTCCACTTCACCCAAGTTTCTTGTCATATAGTGGTTCATTGTAATTTCTTACAGTCCTTTGTATTTCTGCCATACTGGTTGTTACTTCTCCTCTTTCATTTCTGATTTTATTTATTTGGGTCTTCTCTCTCCTTTTTTCTTGATGAGTCTGGTTAAAGGTATGTTGATTTTGTTTATCTTTTGAAAGAAAAAGCTCCTGGAGTCATTGATTTTTTGCATTTTTTTTTGTCTATGTCATTTAATTCTACTCTGATTTCTATTATTTCCTTTCTTCTACTCACTCTGGGCTTTGTTTGGTGTTCCTCTAGTTCTTCTAGATGTAGGGTTAGGTTTTTTTATTTGAGATTTTCTTCTTTCAATAGGCCTGTATTGCTGTGAACTTACCTCTCAAGGCTGCCTTCATAGTGTCCCATAGATTTTGGGTTGTTGTATGTTCATTTTATTTGTACCTAGATACTTTTTGATTTCTTTCTTGATCTCATCATTGACCCATTCATTATTTGATAATGTTATTCAGTCTCCATGTATGTGAATGTTTTTGAGTTTTTTCCTTGAGGTTGGTTTGTAGGTTCAAGCCACCATGATCTGAGAAGATGCTTGATATGATTTCAATTTTCTTGAATTTGTTAAGGCTTGTTTTGTGTCTTACCATGTGTTCTATCTTTTAAAATGATCCATGTGAATTTGAAAAGAATGTATACTTTTCTTCTTTGGGGCAAAATGTTCTGTAAATATCAATTAAGTCCATTTGATTTAGAGTGTTGTTCTATGCTCCAATATTCTTGTTGATTCTTTGGAAGATCTATCCGTTGTTGACAGTGAAGTGTTAAAATTCCCTATGACTGTACTGCTAGGAATCTGCTGCTTTAAGTCCTCCAAGATTTTCCTTATGTATTTATTTGCTCCTATGTTGGATATGTATATGTTTATAAGGGATATATCCTCTTGTTGTACCACTCCCTATGTATTATGTAGTGAGCTTCTTTGTCTCTTTTTGTGGCCCTTGTTTTGAGTTTATTTTGTCTAATATGAGTATTGCCACACCAGCTTTTCTTTCATGTCCATTTGCTTGGAATATTTTGTCCATCCCTTCACTTTCAACCTGTGTGGATCTTTTGTTCTGAGGTGGGTTTCTTGTGTACAGCATATATGCAGATCATATTTCCTTATCCACTCAGCTTCCCTATGCCTTTTGATTGGAGCATTTAATCCATTTACATTTAAGATTATTATTGATAGGTACTTGTTCATTGCCACTTTTTCCCTTTGTACCTGTGTTCTTCTCTCTTTCTCTTTCTCTATCTCTCCTTCTTCTTCTTAAAGCAGTCCCTTTAACATATCTTGCAGTGCAAGCTTGGTAAAGATGCACACGTTGAGCCTTCTTTTGTCTGAGAAGCTGTTTATTTCACCTTCCATTTTAAATGAGACCGTTGCTGGAGAGAGTAGTCTTGGTTGCAAGTATTTACTTTTCATTACTTGGAATATTTAATGCCAGTTCCTTCTGGCATGTAGTGTTTCTGTTGAGAAATCAGCCGATAGCTTTATCAGGCTCCTTTGTATGTTAAAATAGCTGTTTCTCACTTGCTGTCTTTCAGATTCTGTCTTGGTATTTAAATTTTGCCATTTTAATTATGATGTGTCTTGGAGTGGGCCTCTTTGGATCCATCTCATAAAAATCATAGTGAAAAACATAGTAAAATTTCAGACATATCACATAGTAGTATTTTGCCAGTATATCTCCTAGGGCAAGGGAAATAAAGGAAAAAATAAACAAATTGGACTACATCAAGTTAAAATCTTCTGCATGGCTAAAGAAACCATCAAAATAAAAAGGAAACCAACTATATGGGAGAACATATTTGACAATGATACATCGGACAAGGATTTAATCTCCAAAATATATAAAGAACTCATATGATGACTCAACACCAGAAAGACAAACAATTTGGTCAAAAAATGGACAAAGTACCTGAATAGATACTTCTCTAAGGAAGATACATGATGGCCCATAGACATATGAAAAAATACTCAACATCACTAGCCATCATAGAGATGCAGATTAAAACCACAATGAGTTATCACCTTACACATGTCAGAATAACTATCATTAATAAATCAACAAACGAAGTGCTGATAAGGATGTGAACAAGAGGGAACCCTAGTGCACTGTTGGTGGGAATGCAGACTGGTGCAGCCACTGTGGAAGGCAGTATGGAATTTCCTCAAAAAATTAAAAATGGAACTGCCATACAACCCAGCATTTCTACTGCTGGGAATATACCCTAAGAATCCTAAAACAGAAATTCAAACAATCTTGTACACTCTATGTGTATAGAAGCACTATTTACAATAGCTAAGTTTTTGAAACAGCCCAAGTGCCCATTAGTAAATGAGTGGATTAAAAAACTGTGGTACATTTACACAGTGGAATACTAGACAGGAAGAAGTCTGACCTTTTGGGACAGCATGGATAGGACTAGAGACTCTTATGCTAAGTGAAATAAGCCAGTCAGTGAAAGGCAAATACCATATGACTTCACTTATACCTGGAATCTAATGAACAAAACAAACTAATAAGAAAAATAGAACCAAAGACATGGAAACATGGAACAGACTAATAGCTGTAGGAGGGGAGGAAGGAGCGGGGGAATGATGGAAGGAAGGGGAAGGTGCTAGTCAAAGAATATGTATGAATGACTCATGGACATGGACAACAGAGAGGGGATTGACTGTGGGAAAGAGGGGCAGGCTGGGTGGAGGGGGACAAAAGGGAAAAAAGAAATAGGAACAACTGTAATAGAATAAACAATAGATAGATAGATAGATAGATAGATAGATAGATAGAACTACAAATGGAAAGAAAGTAAAGTCTATTTTTTCAGATACAGTATTGCTACCTAGCTTTTATTATCATTTCCATTTACATGAAATATCTTTTTTTATCCCTTTACTTTTAGTCTGTATGTATCTTTTTTTCTGAGGTGGGTCTCTTGTAGACAACATATATATGGATTTGGTTTCTTATCCATTCAGCTACACTGTATCTTATGACAAGTACTTAAGCCCTTTACATTTAAATTTGAATGTTGATAGGTATGTGTTTTTTGAGATTTTATTCTTTTAACTAGGTCCCTTGGTTGTCCTCCTCCTTTTTCTCCTTCCCTTCCTCCTCCTCCTTCTCTTTCTTTAGAAGGTCCTTTAACCATTCTTGTAATACTGGTTTAGTCATAACAAACTCTTTTAGCTTTTTCTTGTCTGGGAAGCTCTCTATTTCTCTTTCAATCTTAAATGATAGCCTTGTTCGGTGAAGTAGTCTTGATTATAGATCATTGCTTTTCATCACTTTAAATATTTCATGCCAGTCCCTTCTGGCCTGAAAAGGTTCCCTTGAGAAATCAGCTGACAGTCTTATGGGAGCTCTCTCATAGGTAACTAATGGTCTTTCTTTTGTAGCTTTTAAGATTATCTCTTTGTAAGGAACTAATATAAAGGACACATGGACAATAACAAGGTCAGTGTGGAGATGGGAGGAAGGTGGGGAGGGCTGGGAAGTGAGCTGGGTTGGGGGTAAAGGGCAGAAAACTGTACTTGAACAACAATTAAAATAAAAAAAGAAAAAATTGTCTCTTTGTCTTTAACCTTTATCATTTTAATTATGATGTGTCTTGGTGTGGGCCTCTTTGGCTCATCTTGTTTAGGACATTCTTTCTTCCTGGGTTTGCATGTCTTTTCCCTTCACCAGGTCAGGGAAGTGTTCAGTCATTATTTCTTCACATAGGTTCTTGATCCTTTGCTTTCTCTTTTCTTTTTATAGTACCCCTATGATGCAGATGTTGTTACACTCAATCTTGTCCCAAAGGTCCCTTAAACTATCCTAATCCTTTAAAATTTTTTTTTCCTTTTTGCTTTTTTCATTGGGTGTTTTATTTCTACTTTGTCTTCAATCACTGATTCAATCATCTGCTTCATCCAACCTGTTTATTCCTTCCAGTGTATTCTTCATTTTACATATAGTAGTCTTCATTTCTGACTCATCCTTTTTTATGATTTATATGTCTTTTTTATGCTGTTGAACATCCTTATATCCATTACTTTGAACTTTCTATCTGATAAATTGTTTTCCTCCATTTTATTTAGCTCTTTTTCTGGAGATTTCTCCTGTTTTTTTCATCTGGGGCCTGATTTTTTGCCTCTCTATTTCAGCTCCCCTTTGTGTTTGTTTCTATGTATTAAATAGATCTGCTCTGACTCCCAGTCTTTGTGTGGTGGCCTTATGTCGCATGTGTCCTGTGTGGTCCGGTGGTTCAGTCTCCTTGATCACCTGAGCCAGATGCTCCAGGAATGCCTCTTGTGTAGGTTATGTGGGGCCCCCTTTGTAACTGAGTCTTGATTGTTTTGTGCCTTTTGTGTGTGGGACCCACCCTTAGGCTGACTTACTGTCAGGCTCAATCCCAACCATGATGTGCAAATTGCTATGCAGGTGCCAACCACACAAAGCAGAATTTGTCTCAGTAGTGTTTGCTGCCTGCCAAGATCTGTCTTTGGATATGCTCCTGTGAAGCTTATCAGATCCTGCTCTGATGTTTTCTGAAGCTGGTCTTAGGGTGTGTTGATTCTGGGCATTTTGAGAGGGGCTCTGGTGCAGCCCAATATAAGATGCTTCCTGTGACTGGCCCTCAGCAACCTTTTTGGAACTACAAGCAATTCACAGTTTGTGGCTGCCTCTGCTGGACTTAGGAATGCAGGGGAAGGACCAAACTGTGCACCATGGCCAGCTCTTACCACACCAAGCCCAGGGACAGGCTTGCAAAAGTCCCAAGGCACTCCAAAATCTTCCTCCACCTGCCTTTGCCTGCTGTCTGCCTGATAGGCTGAGTCACTGAAAGAGCCTCTGGTTATACTCCATTTGTATGCAGTAGGTTCATAGCGAGTCACCAGGTATGGATGAATAGTGTTCACCAGGCCTGTACAGGTTCAAACTTGGTGCCAGTGCTGGGTCTGAGGTCACTCATCAAATTTTTCTGGGTATGCCAAGTCTAGCTGCCACCTGCTAGGTGCTTGCACACTTCTGTTGGGGCAGGATCTCAGGGAATTGTCAGGGTGAGGCCAACAGAGTTTATTAGGCCCAAACAGACTAAGATTTGGCCATGTGAAGGGAGGGCTCTGCTCCAGTCAGTCATGCAAGGGAAAAATGGCCTGTTTTTAGAGCCTCACAGCTCAGTATGTCCCAGATATCTCTGTGAGGAGATGGGGCTTGGGAGAGTAGGGCTGCCAGGGGTCATTAGTGGATCTCCCATGAAGGGGAGGTGCCAGTCAGGCTTTGTGGAATGCAGAGGTGTGACCCTTGCCCCAGAGCCACACCACTGAATCTGTACCAGATTTTGCCCTCACCCAGCAGGGTGGAGCCACTAGGAGTCAGGTGGGCCTCTAGAGCCAGAGCCTGGAGGGTGGGTCTAACTAAAGCCCAGAGGGTGGTTCTGTGAATTCTAGTGGGTGGTTGTGGGTTCCTATGAGGGGGAAGTGCCAGTCATGGGAAAATGGGGAATGGCCCCCATCCCAAAGTCACACAGCCCAGTCACTGACACCCCCTGAATCTGCCCAGACCTCTACACTCTAGCCAAGGCAGCTGACTCCTCAGCAAGGCATAGCTTTGCTGAGTGCTGTGAGAAAGAACCCAAAGGGTGGGGCTCTTGCTTTCCCCCAAGCTTGTGCAGCACGGAGGGCAGTGCTCTACCCGAGAAAGATGGCATCTGCAGTATGGGAGAAAGACTCAGCATAGGGATTCTGGCAGTTGTCCCTTCAGATCTCTCTCCAGAGCCACAAATTGCAGACTCTCCTTACACAACATTAGTCCACTCTGTTCTCCCTCCACCAGAGCCTAGGTGAGTGGCTGCAAATGAAATTTTGTATATTGACCCTTTAAGAGGGTCCCTGTATCTCCAGCAGACTCCTGTCTCTCCATGAAGGACAGAAACCCCACAGCTTCTCACAACCAGATGTTATATGGGTACCTCTTCCCAGCCCTGGTGCTCTGCACAGGAGAGCTTAGCTTGGGACTTAAACCCCAAACTTATCAGCGGGAACTCCTCCCTGCAGCTGAGATATCCCTCCAGGACCTCAGCTGCTGTCCATGGAAGCAGGGCCAGCCCCTTTTGCATCTCCACCCTTACTATCAGTCTCGATGTGGCTTCTTCTGCAAATCCTTGGTTATAAGGCTTCTCTTCAGCTAGTCTTCAACTGGTTATTCAGGATGACTGTTCTATAATTTAGTTGTAATTCCAGTTTGGTCCTGGGAGGAGGTGAATGTACCTTCCACCTACTCTGCCACCGTCTTGGATCTCTCTTACCAGTTATGTTTTAAATGAATCTAAAGATAGTTACAGGCTAAATGCATTGGCATTACCTTGTCCCTGGTTCAGTGCATTACCATTTATTCTTTTCTATTGAAAATGGATATATCAAAAACATGTGTTCTTTTATGTCTTCATTTTCCTAGTTTTTACATAACTTCAGGTGTTTTGTAATCATGTTTCCCCCATTCCACATCTTGTAAAAGGTGTAGCTACTGAAGCATTAATCTTCGAAACCTTTTCTCATCATTTAATAACCTCTAATGAGTACCACTTTTAGATTAATATAAATTTTGCTATTAAGATGTGCTGATTTAGTTTCATTACCATTTTCTTTGCAACACTCAAAACAGTTAGTTCGTCTCCAAGACCGAGTTGTTTTAAGCTATATGTACATTTTTATTGTTTCTTTTCCCCAAATATTTGAAACATATTGTTATATGGTTGAGAAAAATCACCTGTCTTTTAGATCTCAGTATTCCTTAAATAAATCAAAGATAGGCTTAATATTTTCATACTAGATATGAAAGCATTTAGAAAAATTGGCAAAGTACCACCTTTTTTTCTGCTCACAAACTACAAATGTAGAAATATAAGAGACTAAGATAAAAATAGCTATTAGCAATGTAAATGCTAATAGAATTAGAAGGGAATTAATAAATATTTTGGGAGGTTTTACAACTGCGTGTATATTAAAGACTTTTGGTAAGTGCTAATTTTAATACCTAATAATTCATAGTTCATGGTTAAGTTACATATAAAATATATTTGTCTTTTATGTAGACCTGCTTATACAATTCATGCTGTCATTTCCACTGAGAGTACACATATGCCTTATTTATTAAATTTCCTGATAAATGTAGCTTTATATAATGTTTATGTAGAAAGTCATCAGATAGTACATTGGCTGTGGAATCAAAAGACACAGGCTCAATTTCAAACTCTTTTTGTTGTCTGCCTTTCTGTTCATCATTTTTCCCTTTGAGCTGTGGTTCTTGTCTTTATATAAAATAGGTAACAATACCTATTTCTCCTAATTTGGCCCTTGATTCTCCCAATCCAGTCACAAGATACATGTGAAAAAAAATGTAAACCAGAATGTCCAATAGAAATGGAAGGGTTTTATTTTTAAATAGAATGTAGTAATGTTTTCCATGAATGTTGTTATAATTTAGAATAATTTTTGTAGGTGTTGAAAAATAATTGGTCTCAACTACTAAAAAAATCATACAACATTGATTGCAAAAATCAATTTAAATAGATCATGATAATTTAAAAATAAAACTTTAATAATATTAAAATATTAACAATTTAGTGATATACTTTTGTTTTCATTTGTTTCATTTGTGACAAATGAAAACACTAGAAATCAGAATATAAAATCAGAAACCCTGAAACTATTATACCAGTTTCCTCTTGGGTTATATACTTTTGTTACTATAAATGTGGTATGTTAGGTTTTCCTACATTCCAAATTTATTTAACATTTTAAAATTTACATTCAAGATTATTTATATTATTATTCATTTGCTATGTTTTACATTGCCTACTTCTGTAGTAGTTGTACTTCTCCTTTCTATGAATATACAGAATCAAGGTCAGAAATGATCACTATTTGCTCTTCAGTGAGGACTTACCAGCAAATACAGTTATCTTCAGCAAATGATTAATGACTATAATTTTCCAATAGACCATTTTGTTCCCAATGGAAAAAAATATGCAGCAATTAATTTAGATTTAAAAAGATCAAGGATCTAATTCCAGCTTTTCCATTAATTCATCAGTTGACGTCAGGCAAGTCATTTATTTCTTTGTCCTTGGAATATTGGAGCTTGAAATTCAAACCTAAATTCTATGTCTTTCAAGCTCTGTGATCTTGAGCAGATTATCTTGCTTTTCTGAGCAACCCTGATCTCAGTTTTTTCATCCATAAAATGTGTATAATAACAGTTGTATCCAGAGTTGATATCAGGATTAATGGGCTGATGTAAGTTAAGAAATTCGCATGGAGACAGACCACAGCGATAGAGGCTTTCTGGAAAAGGAGACAGCCTTCTCCCAAGAGGCCTCACAAGATGGTTTTCATCTTAGTGAGTGCACAAAAATTGAAGATCTGGTCTTCATCCTGACAGGTTCACAACCCCATTTAATCAGTACATGTCTTTAGATTAGACTTACATACACCAGGGTCCAAAATGCCAGTTTATAGCTTTAAATTATTGCCATTGCTGAATCTTCCTCAATATTCCTGATCTCTAAATGTTAGAGTGCCCAGGACTCAACTTTTTCTTTTTTCTCTCTTCCTTCCTTCCCTGAACATGTTCCTGGCTGCAGGTACAGTCTACAACTGAAGTCTCATCTGTATATCTCCAGCCCTGTCTTCTCCCTTGATTTTAAGTTTTATGTGTCTAGATTCCTACTTGATATCTTTACGTAGAAGTCTAATCGACATCTTATGTCAAAAATAGCCAAAGCCTAACTTTTCACCACCTCCTTCATCAAAATGCACCACTCCTTGCCATCTTGACCTTTGCAGGTAATGACAACAGCATCCTTCCAGGTATTCAGTCACAAAAACTCTGGAATCTACATTGAAACTTCTTTTGCTCACTCCTCCTGTCTAATCCATGAGTAAATCTTGCAGATTGTACTTTCAAATATGTCCACAGTCAAACCTCAATTTATCACATACATGCTGCTCTCATCAAAGTCAGCACTACTTCCTGCCACAAATGTTAGCAATAGCCTCTTTTTAACCCCACTTTTGCCCTCTTAAATTCTACTCTGGAATAGCAGTTAATATGATTCTAATAAAGTATAAGTCAGATCATGTTACTTTACTACTCAGATCCCTCTGATGATGGAAGAAAATCCAAATTCCCTTAGCATAGACCCCAAAGTTCTAAGGGATCTGCCCCCCTGCTGGGACCTCCTATGACCCTGCACCCCTGCCCCACACCCCCTCTACTCCTTGTTCACTCCACTGCAGTCTCCCCAGCCTCCTTGCTTTTCCTTCCATGCACCAGGGCTTTCAGTTTCCCTCCATTGAATGTTCCCCCCAGATATTTTGATGGCTCACTCCTTAACCCAGTCACATAGTCCCTTAGGAAGGGCTTTTTCTGGTCACAATCCCTATTGATGTCTTGTATGGTCATCTTACCAACTTAGACCCCATAGCAAATTTGGTTATGTTGATGCCACATGTGCACCAGGAGAATATGAACAGGTTTATTACTCACATAATGGGGCTTTCTGGAGTAAGCAGGGCAGGGTCCTAAGCATGTTGAAACAAGGCTTGAAAAAGCAGCAAAAGAGACTGGTTCGGGTTTTATTGTGATAGGCAGGCAGCGCTGAGGTAAGGAGTCTGTGCACAGAACTGCTTGTGAGCTTTGAACTTCCTGTTGATGCCAAAGGAAGGAGCACTGGGCTTTCTGGTTGGCTTGCCAGATATGGGGCAGAAGAGGAGAGGGCACTTGGTGGGGCTTGAAGGTCATCAGTAGTTAAACATCAAGAATGGAGTCCAACTCTTTATTACAATGTTTATCTCCTTTCACTGCTTTGTTTTTCTTCATCTAACTTATTAGCCCATTACATACTACCCTTTCATTACCCCACACATACTACAAGTTCCAGGAGAGTGAGGAGTTAATGTTTTTTATCTATAGTTGTATTCTCAGTGCCTATAATGGTGTCTGACACATAGTAGGTGCTCAATGGAAATTTGTAGAATTATTTTTTTAAAAATCAAGTAATAAACAAGCCCAATTGCTGAGAACTCATACGCTTGTGTCCAGCCCAATTTTTCCTAGTCCTCAGAGTGCAAGGGAAGCTCACCTGTAATCAGAAAGTCAGAGTTCCTGGGAATGACATTGCCCAAATTGGGAGTTTAGGTAACTCAAAGATTTGCATCATTGCGTGGAGGGGGTCAGGCCATTGCTGCATCCAGCTCACAGCAGAAATGATCTTGCTAATGGGCACCTGCACTTTTTAGAACATTTCATTAATGAATCATGGTAGTTGCAGCTCAGGTGACCCTTTACCTGGGTTTTCAGGTAATGGCAACTTCCCTTTATGTCTATACAGCCTTTTTTAGATTAGAGGTAAGTGTTGCAGACTGTTGGAGCTTGTCTTTCTTCCCAAGGCAACTTTGAAATGTCTCTGGCCTGAAGCACTGTTTTCCTTCCACTTTCAATTCTCCCAAGTGCTGCCAGGATAGAAAACACCTATTCAGAATAGCTGCTCTGCAATCCCTATTGCTATAATATCTAGAAAAGTAGTTAAAAATAAGCCCACAATATGTTTTTTTTTTTTTCTGTAACAGTTGAGATTGCAGATCATAGATTTCAAACTATTACTTATGCCTTAAAATGGTTTGTGAACTCATGGCTGTCATCTCTGAGACCATGGCCTGCCCAGACCCAGGCTGAGAGGCAACATGACAGAGACTTTTAGGGGATAGCTGGAGCTCCCACTGTCCTAGCCTAACAAGCTTCACATTTTATGGGCTCTCCCATCCTCTTTCAAAAGAGGCCCCCACCCTCTCCCACTACCATTCCTTTCCTGCTGCAGTATAAGAAAGTCTGCTATTTTATGCCTGGGTTTGTTTGTTTATTTGTTTGTTTGTCCTAGGATTATCTGCTGTCCTGTTTGTACTGAGCATTATTCTGTGCCTGTTCTGTAATACCTGCTTGGCTCACTGCCATATGCTTTCAGTGTATGTCAGTGTCTGTGAGGGAAGCACACCGTTGGAGTGTGTAGTCATTGTGGGGGGTAGGTGGGTGTGACGCACGTGTGGTTATCAGTAAGTGTGAAGAAGTATGCGGAGTCAGGATGGAAGAATTACAATCCCTAACATGTGCTGTTATATATTTTAGATGATCCTGTAGGAATTAGAGCATACTTTTGTTTTGGGGCATTAAACCAGCTAGTTTTCCAGGATTGAATGAAGAAATGATGCCCCTTTATTTGCACTGTGAATTTATGTTCCTTTTCTGTCTATCTATTAACAAACAGTACATTCTTTGTTGACTAAGAAATCAAGGTTGATACAAAATTACCTGCATTTAAATAGAACTTCCAATTTCACTTTTCATAAGCATATAAAGAGGCCATTCAGCCTGGGTGTGTTATAGATTCTCTGAGTAAAATTAAACACATGTTCTGGAAGAAAGAGACTTTGTTAGAGGCCTGCTATCTCCCGCAACTGACTAAATAAATCTGTGGCCCTGTAGGAGGGAACTAGAGTTCAAACACTGCCTCACATAATAGCGGGCCAACAGGCAGCACTGCTGGAAACACAGGTCCCAAAGAAGGTTTTGAGGAAACAGGAGCCTTGGTTGAAGTCAATGTGACTCTTTCATGGATACAGTCTCATCAATTTGATGCATGGCACTGAAAGCCAAAAGGAAACCAGTCTGCTGAAAATCCAAGATTTGGGGCAATATTAAAAGCTCTGATCCATTCAGTAAATTCTCTTTTAAATTCCAAATGGGATTTTAAATGGCTGAAGATAAAATGAGTACTTTCTGCATATCATAAAATGGCTTGCTCTATATGTACGTGGGAGTGTGTCAACATTTAAACACTAACTACTGAACTAGAAACTTAAGTTCTGATTGCTTCCCATTGGTGAAATCATGGGGAAAGGCTTGGAAAAATAGAGTATGGGCTTTTAAGGGTTTTTTTAAAGCTGTTTTTTCTCACTATTCCCTTCTTTTCTTTCCTTTCTTTCTTTTCTTTCCCTTCCTTCCTCCCTCCCTTCCTTTTGTGAACCTGTCTTCCCTTCCCTTCTTTCTTCCTTTTACAAATGGGTTGTGAGGATCTCTTATGCACGAGGCATTGTCCTAGGCAATTAGTATAGCAGATAGAACAGGCAACGTTCTCTACCACATAGCACTTACATTTTAATGTGTTCAAATTCTCTCTCTGTTTATTTGGTATGTGACCTTGGACCTGACCTTCATTATCTCAGTGTGCAAAATGAGGATAATGCATCTTATTTTATAGAGTATTGTGGTGATTAAAATGAGATAATACCTGGACATGGGACTCAAACATATTCACTTTGCTATTCCTGATTTGGCTGCAAACATGTTTCTTGTTCCTGTTCTGCACTCTGGATATCTGTACTCACTCTTTCTTGGCCTCTCTCTCGCTCTATGTCAGTTTCTGTTTGTACATCTTTCTATTGTATTTGTATGTGTATCTTTCTGTGTGTCTCAATAACTATGTCTCTGTGTGCAACTGTGTCTACATATTAGGGTGCCTCTGTGTGCAGCTCTTTCTCTTTCTTCAAGTATGTCTCTCTGTGTCCAGGTTTGTTTGGATTTTCTTTTGCTTTTCTGTGAAAGAGAGAGAGAGAGAGAGAGAGAGCGAGAGCGAGCACGCTCGCGCAAGCCCACACGTGAAAGAGAAAGAGAGCATCTCTCTGCGTGCCTGTGTGTCTTACTCCCAGTGAGCGGGTCTCTCTCTGTCTGCATATGTCACTCTGGGTCTGTGTTTCTATGTAGCATCTCTGTTTTACTCTGTTTTGTTTATACTCTCTGTCTCCTCTTGCTCTTTGTATCTCTATATTTTGCTGTCTTTCTCTGTGGGTCTTTTTTCACTTTCTTTAGCTTTCACTCTCTCTTTCCTGCTTTCAATCTCTCTCTGTCTCATTGCACTCTGACTCTGTCCATCTCTTTGTCTCTGTCTCTGCCACACTTGTCTTTCTCTTGTGTGTATATATAGGCAGATGTTACATATTTGTTTATTTAATTAATTCTATTCATATTTATGCATGCATGCTCTCCTCATTCTATTCCCAGCATAGTTGAGATATCCAGTGATATTTAGGTAGTGACGCCATGGCTCAGGAAGGATTAAAAGAAATAGGAATTTGTTCTAAAGGAGGCTTGAGGGAATTGATGAACAAAGAAGGGGATTTTTTAAACTACAGATAGGTGTTATGAAGACTTGGTTCTGTTTTACATGAAGCACTGCTAGTTTTACAGCAATTTCAAAATGGACGTGTGTAAATCCAAAAATAATTAGCAAACCTCAGACAGTTCTCTCAATTTCTATGTTTTCCAGGATCACTTTTTAAGGCTCTTTTTACCAATTCTGATTATTTTTTCCTGCCTCATCTCTGTCATTCTGCTGACTCTCCTTTTCCATTTTCTTGACCATAATTTGGATTCTTCCCTTTATCATCTTTTATCTGGACCACTTCAGCCACTATCCTCAACTCTGCCATCCTCCCAGTCCACCGTGCCAGGTGGAGCCAAGCTCACGTGTTTTTACATCAGGCTGTGCTTGATGCCCTCCCTTGGCTTCCAGTCACCTTCCAGGGTCACAAGAGAGCTTCACAACATCTCTAGGTGGGTAGTTGTTTTTTAAAGACTTACCTGACCAAAATCTTGCCCACCTACCAATATGCTCAATGTGCCTAAGAATCTCTTCACCTCTTTTACAAATAAAAGCAATGCCCACTTATTTCCAATGAGATAAAGCCCATTTTGAAAAACATAAAATGAACATACCTGGGAATCTGGATGAAAAAGCTTAATGAACCAGTGTTCGCAGCACCAGTGTATCGTACAATGAACCAAATGGTGTTTGACTTGTGTCAGTAAAAAACTTGTTGCTTTTTTACTTTATCTATAATTTAGACAGGAGACAGCAAGCTTTTTCTGTAAAGCATCAAATTAGTAAATATTTTGGGTTTTGTGGATCTTTCTATTTCTGACACAACTACTTACCTCTGCCTCTCTGTTGCAAAAGTGGAAATAGACAATTCATATAAATCAGTATGACTATGTTCTAATAAGTTTTTATTTATAAAAACAGGACATAGTCTAGATTTGGCCCCTGTAGGCTGTAGTTTGCTAACCCTTAATTTAGACTTTATGATAACATCATATTGTATATATCTTTCAGGTAGATTTCCATTCCTGTGTAAACTTGTTTTTTAAAAACTTCTGGGTTTTTTTCATTTCTTTCTCTCCATATATGTATGTACAGATGAGTGAGTGAGAGTGTAGGTTGTGTGTGTGTGCTCACCAAAAATAATGGTATCTTTTGGGCTTGCTATGGGGCTTCACAGAATTTTTATATTATTGTTATTTATATATTATTTATATGTATTCCCTGGATATAATTTCAATCAAGCAAACAAAAATCCAAATAATGTTGATGACAACTTTAGATAATTATCTCAATAAACTAAAATAACTTATATCACATGTCATTTATGTCCTTTATATTTTACTCCTGTGGTAGTGCTTATATTTAGGTACTCAGTTGTCTTTTAAAGGGAGATTTTAGAGAATTGTTTAAAAGTATTTTGTTTATAGATGCTTACTGAATCAGCTTAAAGATGTTTGTAACATTTTAGACATTTATTAATTGAATAATTTTTATTTTATTTTTTAGCAGTAGTTACATATTTTGTGTTTATTTTGCTTGTTTTATGTTAATTTTAGGGCTTAAGGAGTCTATTTACCAAATAGAAATCTACATATCCTAAGGAACTACCAGCCTACAAAATTTGAAAGAATGCAATTTAGCCCTGATTGACAAAAATTTTCTTGCTAAGCATTGCAACAAAGTGTTTGAGGAAAAAGAAAGAGTTCATTTTTATGCAATAAGTGTTTTGGCTTTTTTATTGGTACAATTATTTAATATGGATTTTTTATTCTAACTTAACATTCCCCTTAGCAAAGAGCATTACTACGTTATAAATCAAGATAAAGTCAAGTCTTGTCCAGCAGAAAATTAATTGCAGCTTACATGCAATTCAATAGAAATTGAGGGGATATAATTACATAATGCTAATTCATCAGTTTTCTCTGCCTGCCTCTAGATTAATTAAAGTCCCAGGATCACTGCAACTCTAACAGAGCTCCAGTAATCTTATGGTCTCTAAACGGTAAAATGAAGGATGAGCAAGACCATAAAACACTCACGGCTTACAGTTTCTCTCTCCTTAAAACATGCCTGAAATTTCCGTATACATGGAACCACAATGCATGATTCTATTACCAACCAGAACAGACAGAAACATTAGGTTGAAATGTATAAAATCACTAGTATTGTTACCATTTTGCACCTAAAATTTTCATGTTTTAACCTTATATTAGTTTTAAAGAATTGCGTTTACATTTTAAAAGAATATGGAATCAATGAAAAGTATTGATATAATCTTATTGCTACAAATACTCAGCACCATCAGCAGTGATGAGAATTATGTAAATTAAGGAATTTAACAGATACAAAAAATAAAACTTGTCTGAGGGTTAGAGCTACTACAATAGTGAAAAGAAAGACAAATTTTTATGGGAACATAGTTCTGTTTAAATAGGTTGACTCTCATTACTTAAAAGTTAGGCTTTCAAGGGAGTGGCCATAATGTTCAGCAGTTTTTGTTTATCTATATATACTCTGTCTTGTTTCAGAAATGACTTGAAGGGATTGACCATGAGTTTTCCATGCAGCAACGCAAAGATACCTTGCATATGACTCATATTTTGGTAATCTTGCAACAGACTCCCTCAGGAGATATAACATTATTTTACTTATAAGATCTAGTAAGGTGGTGAACAATTACTTTTGTAGAATTCAGTAAGTCTTCTACAACTTACTTCTTTTTAAAAGTGCATTGTACCCTTTAAATATGGAGAACACAGCGAACACCATGAAAAGAAATGCAGAATCGGGAAATGCGGATAAATATATTGTAGTGATTTTCTTGGAGCTGGCCTAGGATATAATGGTATTATAACTGATTGCAAAAGGATAAAACATGTAGTACATCAGGTTCTTAAATAATGTTGTTTCATTCAGCGTTGTTTTGTTATAAAGTTGATAAGATGCTGTGAGAAACTCTTATTTATAGCATTTAACTTATGGAAACTTGGATTCGTTATAAGCCATTTTGCATAAAGTCATATAACCTATCAACAATGTTAAATGAAGACCTACTATATTTTATATTCATTCTTTAAGTCATTCATTTATTTATTGACTCATTCCACACATAGTATTTACTGAAGAGTTCATACATTACAGCAACTACTCTAGGTGCTGGAATGCCTTTTCCTCTGGAGCTGGCAATCTATTGTTGCTACAGTATTGAATCTGTCTTTTATTATTTTTTAAATATTTCCTGTTATTTTTATTGAGTTTTTAACTTATTTTAATTGTTGTTCTTGTACAGTTTTCTGTCTTTTACTCCCATTCCACCACACCCCACCAGCCCTCCCCACCTCCCTCCCATTTCCACCCCCCTTGTTTTTATCCATGTGTCCTTTATACTTGTTCCTGTAAACCCTTCCCCTTTTCCCTTGAAATTCCTTCCCCTCTCCCCTCTGGTGACTA
>PVKU01006226.1:69012-107647 GCA_004027475.1 Anoura caudifer
CTCAATTTCAGTGTCTTTGGTTATATTTTGCTTGTTTGTTTGTTTTGTTGGTTAGGTTCCTGTTAAAGGTGAGATCATATGGTATTTGTCTTTCACTTCCTGGCTTATTTCACTTAGCATGATGCTCTCCAGTTCCATCCATGCTGTTGCAAAGGGTAGGAGCTCCTTCTTTCTTTCTGCTGCATAGAATTCCATTGTGCAAATGTACCATAGTTTTTTGATCCATTCATTTACTGATGGGTACCTAGGTTGCTTCCAGCACTTCGCTATTGTAAATTGTGCTGCTATGAACATTGGGATACATAGGTTCATTTCGACTGGTGTTGCAGGGTTCTTAGGATATAATCCTAGCAGTGGAATTGCTGGGTCAAAAGGCATATCCATTTTTAGTTTTCTGAGAAAATTCCATACTGCTTTCCATAGTGGTTGTACCAGTCTGCAATCCCAACAATAGTGCCCTAGCATCCCCTTTTCTCCACAACCTCTCCAACACTTGTTCTTTGTTGCTTTGTTTATGATGGCCATTCTGACTGGTGTGAAGTGGTATTTCATTGTGGTTTTAATTTGCATCTCTCTGATAGCTAGCGATACTGAGCATCTTTTCATGTGTCTCTGGATCCTCTGTATGTATCCTACTTAGAGAAGTGTCTGTTCAAGTCCTTTGCCCATTTTTTAAGTGGGTTGCTTGTCTTCTTAGAGTGGAGTTGTATAAGTTCTTTATATATTTTGGAGATTAAACCCTTGCCTGAGGTATCATTGGAAAATATGTTTTCCCGTACAGTTGGTTCTCTTTTTATTTTAATACTGTTTTCTTTAGCCATGCAGAAGCTTTTTATTTTGTTGAGATCCCATTTGCTTATTCTTTCCTTTATGTCCCTGGCTTTAGGGGACATATCAGTAAAAATATCAGTGAAATATCTGAGATTTTCCTGCCTATGTTCTCCTGTAGGACTTTAATGGTGTCATGGCTTATATTTAAATCTTTTATCCACCTTGAATTTATTTTTGTGTATGGTGTAAGTTGGTGCTTAAATTTCATTTATTTGCATGTAGCTATCCAGTTCTCCCAACACCATTTATTGAAGAGGCTATTTTTACTCCATTTTATGTTGCTGCTCCCTTTGTCAAATATTAATTGACTGTAGAGACTTGGGTTTATTTCTGGGCTCTCTGTTCTGTTCCACTGGTCCATGTGCCTGTTTTTTATGCCAGTACCAGGCTGTTTTGATTACAGTGGCCTTGTAATACAGTTTGGTATCAGGTATTGTGATTCCTCCTACTTGGCTCTTCTTTCTCAAAATTGCTGCAGCTATTCAGGGTCATTTATGGTTCCATATAAATTTTGGAAGTGTTTGTTCTATGTCTGTGAAATATGCCATTGGTATTTTAATAGGTATTGCATTGAATTTGTAAATTGCTTTGGGTAGTATGGACATTTTGATGATGTTGATTATTCCAATCCATGAACACGGTCTACATTTCCATTTGTTTGTGTCTTCCTTGATTTCTTTCTTCAGTGTTGTGTAGTTTTCTGCATACAGGTCTTTTACCTCCTTGGTTAGGTTTATTCCTAGGTATTTTATTTTTCTTTTTGCTATAATGAATGGATTTTTTTTTTCATGTTTTCTGCCTCTGCTGTTTCATTGTTGGTATACAAAAATGCCTTTGATTTCTGGATATTGACTTTGTATCTGGCTGTTTGGCCAAATTCATTTATTAGGTCGAGCAGCTTTTTGGCAGAGTCTATAGGATTTTCTATGTATACTATCATGTCATCTGCAAACAATGATAGTTTTGTTTCCTCCTTTCCGATCTGGATGCCTTTTATTTCCTTTTCTTGTCTAATCACTGTGGCTAAGACTTCTAATACTATATTGAATAGAAGTGGTGGAAGTGGACATCCTTGTCTTGTTCCTGATCTTAGTGGAAAAGATTTTAGTGTTTGCCCGTTGAGTATGATGTTGGCTGTAGGCCTCTCATATACGGCCTTTATTATGTTGAGGAATGCTCCCTCTATTCCCACTTTGCTGAGTGTTTTTATCATAAATGGGTGTTGTACTTATCAAATGCTTTTTCCACATCTATTGATATGATCATGTGAGTTTTGTCTTTGCTTTTGTTTATGTGATGTATTACATTTACTGATTTGCAAATATTGAACCATCCTTGCATCCCAGGGATGAATCCCACTTGGTCATGGTGTATTATCTTTTTAATGTATTGTTGGATGCGGTTTGCCAATATTTTGTTGAGGATTTTAGCGTCTATGTTCATCAGCGATATTGGCCTGAAGTTTTCTTTTTTTGTTGTGTCGTTATGTGGTTTTGGGATTAGGATGATGCTGGCTTCATAAAAAGAGTTTGGGAGTCTTCCATCATTTTGGATCTTTTCCGAAAAGTTTGTTAAAGATAGGGGTTAGCTTTTCCTTAAATGCTTTGTAGAATTCTCCTGTGAAACCATCTGGTCCAGGGCTTTTGTGTGTTGGGAATTTTTTGATTACTGCTTCAATTTCACCTGCTGTTACTGGTCGGTTCAGGCTTTCTGCTTCTTCTTCATTGAGTTTTGGAAGATTATATTTTTCTGGAAACTTGTCCATTTCACCTAGGTTTTCAAATTTCTTGGCATACAACTCTTCATGGTAATTTCTTACAATCGTTTGTATTTCTGTGGTGTCAGTTGTAATCTCTCCTCTTTCATTTCTGATTGTGTTTATTTGGGTCTTCTCTCTTTTTTTCTTGATGAGCCTGCTTAAAGGCTTGTCAATTTGGTTTATCTTTTCAAAGAACCAGCTCTTGTATTCATTGATCCTTAGAATTGTGCTTTTAGTCTCTATGTCATTTAATTCTCCTCTGATCTTGGTGATTTCCTTCCTTCTACTTGCTCTGGGCTATCTTTGTTGTTGTTCCTCGAGTTCTTGTAGGCGTAGGGTTAGGTTGTTTGTTTGAAATGTTTCTGTCTTTTTTAGGTAGGCCTGTATTGCTATGAACTTCCCTCTGAGGACTGCCTTTGCTGTGTCCCATAAGTTTCGGGTTGTTGTGAGTTCATTTTCATTTGTTTCCAGAAACTTTTTGATTTCTTCCCTAATTTCATTCTTGACCCATTCATTATTTAATAGCATGCTATTCAATCTCCATGATTTTGATGGTTTTGGGTTTTTCCCCTTGGGGTTGTTTTCTAGTTTTAGTCCCTGTGGTCAGAGAAAATGCTTGGTATGATTTCAATTTTCTTGAATTTGTTGAGGCTTGTTTTGTGACCTATCATGAGGTCTATCTTTGAAACTGTTCCATGTGCATTTGAAAAGAATGTGTATTTAGTTTCATTGGGATGAAGGGCTCTATATATATCAG
The DNA here is from genome assembly GCA_004027475.1 of Anoura caudifer. Taxonomy (NCBI): domain Eukaryota; kingdom Metazoa; phylum Chordata; class Mammalia; order Chiroptera; family Phyllostomidae; genus Anoura; species Anoura caudifer. The sequence continues at coordinate 72,360 of PVKU01006226.1, forward strand.
TTAAGTCCATTTCATCTAGAGCGTTGGTCAATGCAACAATATCATTGTTGATATTTTGTTTAGAAGATCTGTCCACTTTTGACAGTGGGGTGTTAAAATCCCCTACTATAATTGTGTTGCTGTCAATATCTTCCTTGAAGTTCTCTAAGATTTTCTTGATGTATTTAGGTGCTCCTATGTTGGGTGCATATATATTTACAATGCTTATGTCTTCTTGCTGGATTCTTCCCTTGAGTATTATGAAGTGACCTTCTGGGTCTCTCTTTATGGCTCTTCTTTTGAAGTCTATTTTGTCTGATGTGAGTATTGCTACCTCGGCATGTTTTTCCTGTCCATTTGCTTGTAAAATTTGTTTCCAGCCCTTCACTTTGAGTCTGTGTAGGTCTTTTGTCCTGAGGTGGGTCTCTTGTAGGCAGCATATGTGTGGGTCATGCTTTCTTAGGCAGTCAGTTATTCTATGTCTTTTGATTGGAGCATTTAATCCATTTACATTTAAGGTCATTATTGATAGGTACTGATTCATTGCCATTTTTGTACCTATGTTCCTCTCTCTCTCTCTCTCTCTCTCTCTCTCTCTTTTCCTTCCTTTCCTTAAAGCAGGCCCTTTAGCATCTCTTGCAGAACTGGTTTGGTAGAGGTGTATTCTTTTAGTGTTCTTTTGTCTGGGAAGCGCCTTATTTGGCCTTCTATCTTGATTGAAAGCCTTGCTGTGTAAAGTAGTCTTGGTTACAGACCTTTGGTTCTCATTACTTGGAATACCTCTTGCCATTCTCTTCTGGCTTGGAGCATTTCCATTGAGAAGTCAGCTGCTAACCTTATCGGGGCTCCCTTGTATGTTACTTCCTGTTTCTCCCTTGCTGCCTTTAAGATTCTCTCTTTGTCTTGGAATTTTGCCATTTTAATTATGATGTGTCTTGGAGTGGGCTTCTTTGGGTTCCTCTTGATTGGGACTCTCTGTGTTTCCTGGATTTGTGTGACTTTTTCTCTCATCAAATTAGGGAAATTTTCCATCATTACTTTTTCAAATAGGTTTTCTATCCCTTGTTCTTCTTCTTCTCCTTCTGGAATCCCTATTATACAGATATTATTACATTTCATATTGTCTTGCATTTCTCTTAATCCCTCTTCATTCTTTCTGAGCCTCTTTTCCTTTTCTTGCTCTTTCTGGGTGTTTTTTTCTACTTTGTCCTCCAGCTCGTTGATCCGATCTTCTGCTTCATCAGTTCTGCTTTTCATTCCTTCCACCACGTTCTTCAGTTCAGAAATTGTATTTTTCATTTCCTCTTGGCCCTTGTTGATAGTTTCTATTTACTTTTTCATGTTGATATAGTTTGCAGTGAGTTCCTCGTAGCTTCCCTGTAGTTTCTGGTAGCTCTTTGAGAACTCTTGGAGCTTCCTGACAACCATTGCTTTGAACTCAAAATCTGATAGTTGAGTTGCCTCCATTTCATTTAGCATTCTTTCTGGGGCTTCCTCCTTTTCTTTCATTTGGGGATTGTTTCTTTGTCTTCCCATTGTTTGTGAGACTCTTCTTGTCAGCCTCAGCTTCTTAAATTGGTCTGTTCTGGCTCCCTGGGTTTATGGTGTGAACTTCTGTGGTAGAATACCTGTGAGATGCAGTGGTGCAGTCTCCTTAGGGTATCCTAGTATTCACAGCTTCCACTGTTTCAGCTAAGATCACCGGTGTGTGCTCTGGGTCTTCCACAAGCCCCCTCCTCCGGTCACAGGGCCGCCGGTTGCAGAGCTGCCTCCAGTCCTGGTCCCAGGGCTGCCTCGGGTTGCTCGGCCGCCCTGGTCGCAGGGCCTCCCCCATCACAGGGCCACCCCCAGTCTCAGGGCCTCCTCCGGTCACTGGTCCTCCTCCAGTCTCAGAGCTGCCCCCGGTCACTCAGCCGCCCCTGGTCGCAGGGCTGCCCCCAGTCCTGGTCCCAGGGCCTCCTCCAGTCTCGTGGCTGCCCACGGTCGCAGGGTTGTCCCCGGTCTCAGGGCCTCCTCGGGTCGCAGAACCGCCCCTGGTTGTGGGACTTCCTCTGGTCTCTCCTGAAATCTGTCGTCAGGAAAGCCCCTGGCTGACCTTGCCTCTGCAGAACTTGTCACCTTCCCAGGGGAGGGAAGGAATGGGGGAATTGAAGAGGTAAGGGAAGGCGATCTGAAGAATTTTTATTTTCAAGTCTTTGTATAAGTATAATCAAATGAATTTAAAATTAAACTTTTATGAAGTCCAAATTGGAAATAAATTAGATAAATCATTATATGAAATTTAAAATGTTACACCTTTCTCACAAGTTTAATTCTATCTAAATATAATGGTTAAATGTAAAATCTACTGACTCTTTTTGGCTATGAGTTGAGAAAGGAAATTTTTAATCATAAATTAAGAAATAGGAAGAGGAGAAGATAATAATATATTTAATTATAAGAATAAACACACCAAATAAAAATATTAAAGGTAAAATTAAAAGATAATGAATAACACCATTAAAATAAAATATTAATCTTAGTTATTATGACATTCAACTTGTCTAAAATCAAAGTAAAACAAATTGAATCTAAAAATGAATACAACACATTTTCTTATCAAATCAACAATTTTTTTCTTTTTTTTAATTGTTGTTCAAGTATAGTTGTCTCCATTTCCACCACCCCCCACCCTTTCCCCTACCCCAGCCACCCCTACCTCCCACCCTCAATCCTATGGAAGTCTTTAGTTCTAGTGCATTGAAGAGGCATTATGGAAATAGGATGTTCTTTTTACACAACAGTTTGATAGCAAAATCATAAAAATATTTACAACTATTAGCTTCTTCCAGGAATCTGTCTATCCTAATGAGATGCCAAGATTTATAAACAAGACACTCAGTATTATTTATAAGGGTGCACATTTATAAACAGTGTGGCAACCCAAAATAGGTGATGGTAAATAAATTGTAATATCATTACATGAAAATCATATAATCATGTTTTTAAAGGATAAGAGCTGATAATTTAGAACAATGCTCAGAATGTAATATATATTAATAAAGTAGAATAGTATTTAGCTCTCTATATAGTATGGTTATAACTTTTTATCTAGCTATATAAATATAATACTGTTGGTGTAATAGAGTTACAGTTTACTTTTATTTTTTTTACTTTCCAACTTTTCTATCATATGCATACTTTTTGACATAAGAGGAGATATAAATTCTCTTTTTCCCACAACACTAAATAATGGATCAGTTCATCTTTTCTCATACAACTTAAAGCATTATCTTCCAGATTTCCTTTGAAAGGAGAGGAAAATAGAATAAAAATAACTGGAGAGTTAAATAAATGAATTTTATATTTCTTGACAAAAGCCTTATCTTAGTTTTGATAATTTGATTTTCCATACCAATTAAATTATTTTGGATGAATGTTTATTCTTAGTAAGCTTGTGTAGTTATAGCCCACACAGGTTAAAGTCTGTGGAATGTGATTCATAAACCACCTTTTTTTCCCCTCAGAAACTATGCTTTCTTATTGAAACTGCATTAAAATTGGATATTTGGGGAAGTTTTTTACCTTTTTTTCTTTTTGTTATTCATGTTTGTTCTATTACAGTTGTCCCCATTTTTCTCCCTTTGCCCTCCTCCATCCCACCCTATCCCCCACTTCCACAGTCCATCCCCATACCATTGTCCATGTCCATGAGTCATTCATTCATGTTCTTTGACTAGTCCCTTCCTCTCTTTTGACCATTCTCCCCTTCTCCTTTTCTCTGGCAGCTGTCAGTCTGTTCCCTGTTTCCATGTCTCTGGTTCTGTTTGCTCATTAGTTTGCTCATTAGATTTCTTTTTATTGGTTTTCAGAGTATGCCAACATATTTTATAAATAACAGCACTTGCTAAAACTTATCTCTGACCTGAAAAGCATCCAAGAGTTATGCCATATTAAAGAGTATTCACTGTTCAAGCAGAATGAATCCTAAGATTTGCCAACACTAGTGTTTTATATAGGAAAATAGCAGTGGAAAGTCCAAGAACTAGTTCTTGCCAGGTGGGCAATATTTGACATGCCCAAAGGTGGGAACCAGGACAGACAGCTCAGAGTTATATTTAGCAGTTGAAAAGAATCCTCTGACTTGGAAGGAGCTGCTCTTTTTTTTTTTTTTTTTTAACTTTTATTTTTTTAATTTAACTTCTACATTATTTTTTATTGTTTTTCCATTACCATTTATCCCTCCTCTACCCTCTTCCACCTGCACCCACACCCCTCCCCTACAACCACCACACTGTTGTCCGTGCCCATGAGTTTTCTCTCTTTTTATCAAATCCCTCCGCCCCTCCCTCCAGAGTGGTCAACCCGAATTTTTGTTGGTGACTTTTTAGAACCTTCTTTTATTATCTTTACCCAGATGGAAATAGTGCAAGTCATTTCATCACTCTATGGCCAGCTTTAGAAATGCGCGCAAAGTTTCCTCGAGCCTCGCTCATGACAGTGAGTGAACTTAGGTTCAACTTAGAAAGAAAAAGCTAGTTGTGAGGTTTTTTGACGGTGACTTTTACCTAGAGGTGGGATGGTGATGATTTCTCAAGCTAGGTCTGCTTTCCTTCTTTGGTGTTTTTTTTTTTAATTTTATTTTATTTTATTTTATTGATTATGCTATTACAATTGTCCCATTCCCCCCCCTTCATTCCCCTCCACCATACACACCCCCTCCCACCCACATTCCCCTCTTTAGTTCATGTCCATGTGTCATAAGTTCTTTAGCTTCTACATTTCCCATACTATTCTTGCCCTACCCCTGTCTATTTTCAACCCACGTCTATGCTACTTATTCTCTGTACCTTTTCCCCCTCTCTCTTCCTCCCACTCCCCTGTTGCTAACCCTCCATGTGATCTCCATTTCTGTAGTTCTGTTCCTGTTCTAGCTGTTTGCTTAGTTTGCTTTTGTTTTAGGTGTAGTTGTTAATAACTGTGAGTTTGCTGTCTTTTTACTGTTCAAATTTTTATCTTCTTTTTCTTAGATAAGTCCTTTTAACATTTCATATAATAAGGGCTTGGTGATGATGAACTCCTTTAACTTGACCTTATCTGAGAAGCACTTTATCTTCCCTTCCATTCTAAATGACAGCTTCACCAGATAGAGCAATCTTGGATGTAGGTCCTTGCCTTTCATGACTTGGAATACTTCTTTCCAGCCCCTTCTTGCCTGCAAGGTCTCTTTTGAGAAATCCGCTGACAGTCTGATGGGAACTCCTTTGTAGGTGACTGTCCCCTTATCCCTTGCTGCTTCTAGAATTCTCTTCATTTTAATCTTGCCTAATGTAATTATGATGTGCCTTGGTGTGTTCCTCCTTGGGTCCAACTTCTTTGGGACTCTGAGCTTCCTGGACTTCCTGGAAGTCTATTTCCTTGCCAGATTGGGGAAGTTCTCCTTTACTATTTGTTCAAATAAGTTTTCCACTTGTTGCTCTTCTTCTTCCTGTTCTGGTACATGTCCAGGAGGTTCCTAATCCTCTCATTTTTTTGAATTCTTGTTTCTTCATTCTTCTCTGTTTGCTTGTTTCCTCCTTCCTTCTGGTCCACTCCATTGATTTGAATCCCAGTTTTCCTCCCATCTCTATTGGTTCCCTGTGCATTTTCCTTCATTTCACTTATTGTAGCCTTCATTTGTTCATCTAATTTGCGAGCAAAATCAACCAATTCTGTGAGCATCCTGATCACCAGTGCTTTGAAGTGTGCATCTGATAGGTTGGCTCTCTCTTGGTCGTTTTTAGATGAATTGGCTCTGGGGCTTTGATCTGTTCTTCCTCTTGAGCCATATATATTTTGGTCTGGTCACACCTGTTACGTATGAGGGGCGGAGCCTTAGGTGTTCACCAAGGCAGGGCCACCCAGTCACTGGGTTGTGACGTTGTATGTGGGGGCAGGGGTAGAGAGGGAACATGGCTCTTGCTCTGCTCTCTCTCATATTTCAGTCCCTTTGGCCGTTTCCCACAAGCAAATTGGTGCATTCTGGTGCTCCCTCCCAGGTGGGTAGGCCTGTGTATGCTCTAGGTCCCTATGGGTCTCTCCAACATACTCTCCTGTGATGCTGGGAGTCTCTCCCAGCACCTCAAGTGTTTTCAGTTGGTGCTTTTAGGCTTTATTTCCCAGCACTGGGGCCCTCGGTTGTGCAGTCTGTCTCCCCATTTTCACCTGGTTTATCTGTGCACAAATGTGTGTCCACAGTCAGCCAGGCACCTGGTGCGCCCGGGGTCTGCTAGCTGCCACCTGCACGCCTGGGGTCTGCTAGCAGCCACCACCTGCATGCCTGGGACCGCCAACTACTGCTTTCTCCTGCCACGATCCCTCTCCTTGGGCCACCAACTCTGTCCTTCCTACCAGTCTGGATGAATAGTTGTCGAACTTCCTTACAGTTCAATTTTCTGTCAGATCAGGTTGTTTTTTTTTATTTCTAAATTCTGTTGTCCTTAATCTTGGCTGTGAGAGGAGGCACAGTGTGTCCACCTACTCCTCCATCTTGGCCAGAAGTCAAGTGAGTTTTTAAAACTAACTTATATGAGTGAGTTTTTTTCTCTATCTGTAAAATATTTATCTTAACCCCCTTGTGTAGGCCTAAGCCAAACAAGTCAGAATGTTATTTCCAATGTACCCACAGTCTAGCTGTCTCTTATTTTGTTTTTTAATTTAATTTTTATTTTTTATCAAATTAGTTTTTAACAGTTTAAAAAAGTCTAACAATACTGTCAAGATAAACAGTACCCTCCTGCTATCAACACATTGTCTCTGCAGTGAACACAGAGGTACATTGTCTTTTTAAATTAGTGTTTTCATTTCTCAGATAAATAACCAGAAGTATATTTTGGACATCAGACCCTTGTCTAAGATATCAATGACAAGTATATTTTCCCATACAGTTGGTTCACTTTTCATTTTGCTGATGTTTTCTTTAGCCATTCAGAAGCTTTTTATTTTGATGAAGTCCCATTTATTTATTCTTTCCTTTATGTACCTTACTCTAGGGGACATATTGGTGAAAATATTGCTGTGTGGAATATCTGAGATTTTCCTGCCTATGCTCTGCTCTGGGACTCTTATGGTGTCACAACTTATATTTAAGTCCTTCATTCACCTTGAGTTTATTTTTGTGTATGGTGTAAGTTGGTGGTCAATTTCATTTTTTTTTTTGTTTGTTTGTTTGCTTGTATTTTGAGGGGTTTTTTTGCATGTAGCTGTCCAGGTCTCCCAATACCATTTGTTGAAGACGCTATTTTTTTACTCCATTTTATGCTTCTGCCCCCTTTTCAAATATTAATTGACCATAGAGACTTGGGTTTATTTCTGGGCTTTCCTGTTCCATTGATCTATATGTCAGTTCCTGTGCCAGTACCAGGCTGTTTTGATTACAGTGACCTTGGTATAGTTTGATATCAGGTATTGTGCTCCCTCCTACTTTGTTCTTCTTTCTCAAAATTGCTGCAACTATTCAGGGTCATTTATGGTTCTATATAAATTTTTTAAACGTTTGTTGTAAATCCGTGAAATATATCGTTGGTATTTTAATTGGGATTGTATTGAATCTATAAATTGCTTTAGGTAATAATGACATTTTGATGATGTTAATTCTTCCAAACAATGAACATGGTATATGCTTCCATTTATTTGTTTCTTCCTTAATTTCTTTTTTTAGTGTTGTGTAGTTTTCTGGGTATAGGTCTTTTACCACCTTGGTTAGGTTTGTTCCTAGGTACTTTATTTTCTTGTTGCTATAGCAAATGGGATTTTTTCCCAATTTCTGTTTCTGATATTTCATTGTTAATGTGCAAAAATGCCTTCGGTTTCTGAATATTGACTTTGTATCCTGCTGTTTTGCCAAATTCACTTATTAGGTTGAGTAGTTTTGTGGTGGAGTCTATAGGGTATACTATCATGTCACCTGCAAACAATGACAGTTTTACCTCCTCCTTTCCAATTTGGATGCCTTTTACTTTTTTTTCTTGTCTGATCACTCTGGCTAGGACTTCTAATACTATGTTGAATAGAAGTGGTGAAAAAGGACACCCTTGTCTTGTTCCTGATTTTAGGGGGAAAGCTTTTAGTTTTTGTCCATTGAGTATAATGTTGGCTGTAGTATTCTTGTACATGGCCTTTATTATGTTGAGGTATGCTCCCTCTACTCCCACTTTGCTGAGTGTTTCTCTCCAAAGTATATAAAGAACTCACATGACTCCACTCCAGGAAGACAAACAATCTAATTAAAAAATGGGCAAAGGATCCAAACAGACACTTTTTCAAGGAGGACACGCAGAGGGCCCAGAGACATATGAAAGGATGCTCAGCATCACTAGCCATCAGAGAGATGCACACTGGTCAGAATGGCCATCATAACCAAATCAACAAACAACAAGTGATTGTGAGGTTGTGGAGAAAAGGGAACCCTAGTGCACTGTTGGTGGGAATGTAGACTGGTGCAGCCACTGTGGAAAACAGTATGGAATTTCCTCAGAAAGACAAAAAAGGAACTGGCTTTTGACCTGGCCTTTTCAGTGCTGTGGTTATATCCTAAGAATCCTGAAACACCAATTCCAAAGAACCTATGCACCAGAATATTCATAGAAGCACAATTTACAATAGCCAAGGGCTGGAAGCAACCTAAGTGCCCATAAGTAAATGAATGGACCAAAAAACTATGGTACCTTTACACAATGGAATGCTATGCTGCAGAAAGAAAGAACTCCTACCCTTTGAGACAGCGTGGATGGATATGGAGAGCATTATGCTAAGTGAAGTAAGCCAGGCAGTGAAAGACAAATACCATATGATCGCACCTATAAGTGGAACCTAATCAACAAAGCAAACAAGCAAGCAAAATATAACCAGAGACATGAGATAAAGAACAAACTGACAATAACCAGAGGGGAGGTGGCAGGAGGTAACGGGGGAAAGAAAGGGAAGGGTCCTCAAAGAACATATATAAAGGACCCATGGACAAACCAAAGTGGCGTAGGAATGAGGGTGGAAGGTGAGGGTCATTGGGGTGGGAGAGAGCAGTCAGGAGAAAATTGAGAAAACTATACTTGAACAACAATAAAAAAAAGTGGAAAAAAGTAACCAGACGTAGAATCTCAGGATCATTTGGTAGTTCTATATTTAATTTTTTGACAAAACTCCACACTCTTTTCCACAGTGATTGCAATTCACTATGGAAATCCTACCAGCAGTGCACAAGGGTTCCATTCTCTCCACATCCTAGAGAGGGTAACACTTGTTATTTCTTGTCAGTTTGGTAATAGTCATTCTAACAGGTGTGAGGTTATGATTTTTTATCATTGTATAATTCATATTAACATAATGCTTATGGAATCCAGAATAAAATATAGATCTAGCTTTTCTTTCAATTCCAAATATGATCTATAAGTAAAATTAATAGAACATTGCACATTGAAAAATATAATGGTTATAAGTAATAATCATAATATTCGCAAGCCAAATGTTACAGTGTTTAAATGACCTCATTTTATTGCTTACTATATGCTAAGCACTGGGCTTAATTGTATACTTTGGTATATAAGTGAGATAGATATTATCAGCAGTTTTTACAGAACAATAAACTGAGAATTGGAATATTATTCAACCTCTTGTTCAAAGTTATATAGATACTGATAAAGCTAACAATATGAACTCAAGTGTATTTTATAATATTTTTAAAGTAATTTTTTGTCCTGAAGTGCACTTTCTTTCTTCCTTACCTTATCTCTGCCAAAATAATGTTGCAATAAGCTGGAGTTTGGGAAGAGCTTTTCCCACATACTGGAAAATAAAAGCTGTATTACTCTGGGCCACTTTAGTTTCATTAGCTTGTGGACAGAATTCTGTAAGAGTTCCATGATTTTTCTTTGTTTACTTTCTTTTCATTATTTTCACTTAGGCAACTTCTAGATAGTTACCATTTAAATAACAGTAATGAAAGAAAGAATTGGGAACTAGAATTTAATTAAGTACAAGTAAAATCTTTTCTTTTGACAGAGAGAAGGAGAAAAGGACCATCAGGTGCGTTTGGCAATTGGAAATGGTGTACGGAGTGATGTATGGAGAGAATTTGTAGACAGATTCGGAAATATTAAGATGTGTGAGCTTTATGGAGCGACTGAAGGGAACATTTGTTTTATGAATCACACTGGGAAAATTGGAGCAGTTGGGAGAACAAATTTCTTTTACAAAGTAAGTACCATTTTCTTCTTTACAAAAGAAATATTTTGAGACCTGCCAGCCTGTCCTCTAACTGTATTCTATAGGTTATGAAAACCTCAACCTCCCATATTTTCCTTCTATCATATGGGGATAATGATACCTAATTCTTTTGTTTAGTTTTTAAACTTAATGATATCAGTATGAAAAACAAGCATAGATCCTGATACATATTAATTTGACTCCATTTCCTTTGAGTATTTTTAATCCATTGTTTCTATTTACTTTTCATTTTTATGTCATTCAAAAATTATGTTTAAGCTTCTAATACATAGTTTATTTAAAAACTATATCAAGATACCACTAAAATCTTAAAAGCAGCCCAAAAAATCACCTTCTTAAGAAAGACTTATAGCTGCATTCTCAACAGCAACCATGGAAAACAAAAGATAGTAGACAGGTATCCTCAACAGACTTGGAGAAAATAATTGTCAAATAGAATTAGTACTCAGCAGTATTTTTTAAAGAATAAAATTGAAAATAAAGAAGATGTTTCAGAATTTATATAACCTTAAGGGAAAATAAAATCAAAATTATAATAGTGTTACTACCAGTGAATGGTCATTCAGAGCAGGGGTGGGGTATCTCCTCCCACCCCTAGCCAAGGTGACAGCAGAGTGAGGTTCTTACACTGAGCGTGCATAAAGCCCTTCCTCCCTGCTTCTCCAAGACCAGGGGAAGACAGGAATATGCACCATAGAAGTCAAAATGGTGGCAGGGGAGGCTCTGAACCAAAGAGGCCTGTCAGTCTAACCTGGGGAAGGAAGAGATTGGTTGGGAGGTGGACCTATCCAAAGCACATGAAAGTTTGGGAAGTTGATTGGTCATTTTTGAGAAAGCACTGGGTCTGTCCCACACCTAAGCTAATATAGTCCCTGGGGAACAAAGAAACTCTCTCCTGTTCATGGCTCACAACTTGGATGGTGCACTTGCCTGTTCTCTCCATGGGCCATATGGCCTCAGCAGCTACATGGTGCATGGCCTCCAGGAGGTAGAATCAACATGTCTGTCTGTCTGTCTGTCTGTCTGTCTGTCTATCTATCTATCTGTCTATCTCTGGTAAACCTGGTGATGCATTTGCTGGTACAGGAATACATGACCTTGTGGCCCTAGCAGCCTCATGGCCCATGGACTCCAGGATGGGTCCTGAAATGGGCAGCAGCCAGGAACAAGTTAAACTACCCATATGTCCACTTAGCAACCACCTGTGGGCTCCAAAGGACTTGAAAATGGAGCAGAAACTCTGGACACTGGCTTTTGTTTTGGTCTTGCTGAGGGTAGTTGGACTTTGTCTTGGTCTTGCAGAGGAGATGGGCTTTGAGACAGAGAGTCCACCATTCTCCCAGATCATGCCCCATCTGAATAAAACCTTTTTCCTTTTTTACCAGATACTGCCACATGAGTTCAGCTTTAGTGGTGGCAGGCAGATGAAACCATCCTTTTTGTTTGGTAACAGAAAGATATATATACATTTCTTTCAATATTTGATAGGACAAAGAAAAACTTCAATGATATAGGATATTTGAATAATATTATAAACAAACTACTTGAATTAATGGACATAAATAGGATACCACATCTGAAAACTACAGAATATTCATTCTTTTCAAGCACTTATGAAAATTCACAAAGATTACTGGACTACTTAGGGAATTGCAGCAAATTTCAAAAGATTGAATTTATATGGATTGTGACAACAGTTTAATTAAGGTAAAATAAATTTTTTAAATGACAGGTAGATCATCGCCTATATAATTGCAAATAAAACATCTCTAAATTTTCATGAGTCAACAAAAAAACAGAATTTAGGAAACAATTTGAGCTGAATTATAATGAAAATGTTACATTTCAAAATGTGTAAACTCAGATAAGAGCAGCTGAAAATTCATGGACTATCAATTTCTGTAATAAGTTAATTTAAAAGCTCAATGTGGGGGGTCTCTGCCTGCAGAGCCCTCCATCTGCCACAGATGAGAATAAGACTACCAAGACATGATCTGTTTGGGGAGGAGAGGTGGCCGATCTCTCAAAGGAGAAGGACCAAGAGCTCCTTCCTCAATACACAGGAATACAGGTAAAGCTCATCAATCATTATCAGGCAGCAAAGATCAAACAATAGATAACATGCAAAGAACTCTGAGGGCTTAATCTGAGACAGGGTCTGTCAGCTAAGGGATTACAAAACTTTGGGAGACAAACTCATTTCCTGCTCGAACCCTTATCATTTAAATGAGAGCACTCTTAGCAAAGCAGGTTTCACAGGACTTTACGAATTCTTTCTTATGCCTGATCACCCAGGGAGCCTGCCCTAGCCAGCACAGGACTGCACCGCCCTCCATCATAGTTTCAGGCTTATGTGGATCAGAGCCAGGAAACCAAGAGATAAGGAAACTTCTCCCAGACGGAATGAGGACTGAGGCTATGTCAGGATAGCCAGGGGGTGAGGGTCCATCACCCCCTCTTTGCTGCAGCCCCCCGAGCCCTTCCTTGAGGGCCTTCCAAGTGGTCGTGCCTGCCTTAGGTGACCCCTCCCTTGAGGGAATCTTACCCATCAGTGGGGGGCAGGTATGGATAAAGCAGAAGCAGTGCTCCTGCCAGGGAGATAAGCTTTGTCTCCTTAGTGGCTTAGTCTAAAGGTCGCTCACTCAGCTTTAGTCATGAAGGGTTACAACTCCTGAAACCAGGCAGGATGGTTCCCAACAACTCAAAGAACCCTGGCTGGTGTGGCTTAGTGGATTGAGTGCCAGCCTGCAGACCAAAGGGCCGCTGGTTCAATTCCCAGTCAGGGCACATGCCTAGGTTGCAGGCCAGGTCCCTAGTAGGGGGCATGCAGAAAGACAACGACACATTGATGTTTATCTCCCTCTCTTTCTCCCTACCTTCCCCTCTCTAAAAATAAATTCTTTTTTTTTTTAAAAAACTCAAATGAAGGAAATAATAAAAAGCAAAAATTTTAAAAATAGTAAGGAAATATTTAATGTCAAAAAAGGTAAAAACATGCTGTAAACTGAAATTAATTCAAAATAATATTGAATTTACACAGTAATTTAAAAATAAAAAGATATAAAATATAACTTTTAAAAAGTAAAAAAGTAAATTTGAAGCTGGTGTAAATTGCCCTAATGATTTGCATTCTGAGCAAAATAATTTGGGAAAAGTGATTATATTACTGAGTTTTACATTCCTTACAGTTAATTTTCTCAATTTATTGAGCTGATTCCATTAAACACTGGTATTTATATTAAAAGCTCCTTTAGTGAAGCTGTGTCATTCCAAAGTAGTCATCCCATAGGAGTGCAATAAAGAATATTTGTATTTTTATTAGTCTTGACTTTACTATAATTTTCTGATATCTTAAATTCCCTGTCAGATTATAATAATGGCAATAATGTAGGAACTCCTGATGTCTCCTATTTATTTAGAAAATCTCTGATTTTCAAATTACTTGGTTTTTTTTTCAATTTGGAAATGAAAAAAGTAGCTAATATCACAAATTTTGTCTTTTATCATTTCATTTACATATTGTTTTTATTACATAGCAGGCAATCAGAAAAAAATTGGGCCAATAACTGTTCCATAATTGTATGGGGAGATGTGATAAGTGTGTCTCTCAAGAATTTATTTGCACTTACTGTCTCAGAAAGGAATCGGGCTCTAAACAGAGATAGGATTTAGTAAGTGAAGGAAGAAGATAAGGCAGCAACAGAGTTCCTATGACCCAAATGTCCTTCTTGTGTGCTGTCCTCACTATTTAAATGCATGAGATTGTAAGGCTATGTGTCCTATATATGCTCCCAAAGCAAACAACATAAAAAAATTGGTGACAACTCATTTGAGTAGCAAACTCAAGTAAAAGTTAAGGACTTGCCTTCTTTTCTACACCTGGAGGTAGTATTTGAGGAGCAAACATGAAATCCCCAGGGAAAATTAAACTTGGCAAAGTGTGTGGAGGGTAAGTTGAAATAAAAAGCAGCTGGAAAAAAAATGGATGCACATCAAAATAATAAGTCCTCCAACATGGCCAGGAAATATTTAGAAAAACAATTTCCCATAGGTTAAAAAATTGCTATAATATGTCCTTTAAAAATAAGAGCTCAAATAAGACAAAAATGCAAGGAAAACCTAAATCAACAAAAAGAATTGGAAAGTATGTCTGCTCAGCTCTGAAAAATAAATTTCCTTTTAGGAAAACATGGAAATATTACAGAGAAGGCCACCGCTAAAGGACTTAAGCAGGACTGTAAACATCATTAGGGAGCAAGATGGATGGGAATAAGGGGTCACGCAAACAAAAGAATATGCATATAATATAAAATTAATTTCAAAGATAAAATTTGAAAACAAAGACAGTGTTCTGACATATGCTTAATTGGTGTTCTTGTGGGAGAAAAAAACAAGAAATCAAAGAGATTTAAAAAAGCATTTGAAAACTAACAGAAGAAGACTTCCTTAAAATAAAGATTTGAATATTTAGCAAAAGAGCACATTGTATTCCAGAGCGGAAGGGTGGGGTGAAATATGGTACAGAATGATCATCAGAAAAATACATCCTGGTGAAATTATTGAACATAAAGAACTGTAAGGAGATGCTGAGGCAGAAAAAACAAAGGATGTATATACAATGTAGGCTGAAGATGTGCCTGTGCATATCGAGGGCATATTAACATTTAGCACCTAGTTTTTTGTGTGTGTTACAACAGCCATTTTTTATAATCTTGTGGGACCTCTTGAAGGTAGGGAAAAATATAGAAATCCCTCTGTTTGAGACTTAATGCTCTGTTCCTAACACTAAAGCTGATAACACCAGTTGGTGGACAAATTTTTCAAAATATAAAGCATGTTAAAATAGGAGAGAAAAGATTGAAAAATGAACAGGGCTCTGTTCTTGTTTGGCAAAAATGATAAATGCAGTTCCGGAACTTCTGGAATCTTTCTTTTTACCAGTCATTAGGCAAGTGGCCATGATCCTGTTATCCCAATTACAGACAAAGACCAACAAGATGCAGGCTTGCATTTTAATAAAGATTCTTTATGTCTAGAATAACGATATATTTTGCTTTGCAACCTCTTTCCTTGGACCTCATCTTAAAATAGAATAATACTAATTTCTACCTCATAGAGTGTCTTGACAATTAAATACCTCTCTTAAACTCTTAGCACAGTGGTGTACTCAAAGTGCCCAATCAATATTAGTTGCTCCCTTTTATATTTTAATTATTTATTGATTCTAATAATGAATTATGATTCTAGCTGTATGCTGATTTTACTGAAATTAAAAACCAGAGATATTTGTGTTTAGTCTTTTATAATAAATAATACTATTGCATTTATCACATTAATCTTATTCATCTTTCCCCACTTATTTGTTCTATATTTGTTCATTTCTCATGTCCTCTTGGCCCTTCTATTTCTCTCTATTTGTCCTTTCTTACTATTTTTTCTCACTTCATTTTATTGCCTCCATTTTAGTTTACTATTTTCTAATTTAGCTTAATAAGATTCCTTACTTTAATTGATCAGGAAAAGCTCAATTTTCTTACCTATAAAATGAGGGGGGTTAGATTGAATCACCCTGTCTTCTTTCCCAGGGTCAGATGTTAGTGACTCTGAATCTGCATGACATGGCAATAATGGACATTTCAGGAACAGGGCAGCTGGCAATATTTGGCAACAAAGAGATGTCCAACAAGCTTGGCACCCAGCGTGATAAGGATGTTCCAACAAACCTGCCATCTCACACCACAATAGTGCACAGAAGGTACCGAGTGTTAGATTAGGGACTTTAGGTGAAAGGCCCATAGGAAAGGCCTGTGTCGCAGTGTCAGATAACAAGTACTTTTTAGGCATCTGATCCCTTTTCAAGAGATTATAAATTAAAAATAGGCAATAAAATCCTTGCATTCACATAGTTTACATTTTAGTTCTATCAAAACTTTCCACTTTGAGGTATGTTTTGAATGAATGCAGAAAGGAGAAGGCAAAAAGTGGTCCTCTTCCCTATAGTTAATTGAAAATGTCAAGCTCGAGGATTCCTTGTGTTCACTCATTCAGCGTTAAAATTAGTAATGTTTTGCTAAGGAATGTGCAACATAAAAGAAATGAAAGTAAATGCCAGTACATGAGTGCTGTTAACTAATACCTTCAATTTTAATGTCACAATATTTAGTTTTTTCATCAGTAAAGGTTCCTTCTTTTAATAAATCCACATTCTAATTCATTTCAATTGAGCATAAAATCTACCAGTAGATGTCACTGCGCAAATAACTCAATCATGTTTTCATTTGATTTTGTTTTTGCAGTTTTTTTTCAATTTCAACTTGATAAAGTATGATTTTCAGAAAGATGAACCCATTCGGAATGAACAGGGCTGGTGCAGCTGTGTGAAAAAAGGTAATACTGTGTGAAGATGTCACCTCACGCATGGTTTCTGAATTTCCTTTTAAATTACTACTAAATTTAGAAAAGAAGGATATTTCTAAGATGTAATGTGACTTACTTGGAATTTCAGTGTAGGTGGAATGATTGAATTACTAGATGTTAGGGGACTCAAAGTCTCTCCGATCATAAATTATTAAAATTTAAAAATGATTACCGTTGGGCTCTTATTTTTCTTAGTCCACCACTTCTGGTTTGTGACAGTGGCATATGTGCAAGGTCCTATGTCACCAAAACACAACACAACATGAAAACAAATGACTTAACATTCTAGGTGTAGTGGGAAGCCAGGCAGACTTGAATTTAAATCTGGGCTTGCACACTTAGAAACTGTACTGCTGTGGGAAAGTCACCCAAGCTGTCTGA
Organism: Anoura caudifer; assembly: GCA_004027475.1. Taxonomy (NCBI): domain Eukaryota; kingdom Metazoa; phylum Chordata; class Mammalia; order Chiroptera; family Phyllostomidae; genus Anoura; species Anoura caudifer. Next base: position 89,376 of record PVKU01006226.1, read on the forward strand.
GTCTCATTTTCTTCCTATGTAGAGTGGAAGTGACATACTTATTTCATGAGATTATTGTTGACAATTACATGCGATGGTGCAGGGATGTCCAACCCGTGGCCCAGGAAGGCTATGAATGCGGCCCAACACATAATCGTAAATTTATTTAAAATCTTTGTTTTGCTCATCAGCTTTCATCAGTGTTTGTGTATTTATGCGTGGCCCAAGACTACTCTTCTTCCAGTGGCCTAGAGGTGCCAAAAGGTTGGACACCCCTGGTAGGCAAAGCCCTGCAGAAGGCCTGGCATGTAGCTTGTCCCCCCACCACCCCTTCTCTCTGCCCTCTCACTCCCCCACCTCCCCCAAGGTAGACTTTCTTATAACTTTTGGTTAGAAATGTTAATGAAAGCAAGTGCTCCAATTAACTTGCCACTGCATATAATTTTTCTAGAAAACTAAATGTATAGATGTGCACTTAGAATTGTTTGCCACTCCAATCTGAATAAATCTGGCCAAAATTACTTTTTTGTGCCTCAAAATGTTTAAACTACATTTCAGAGATGATATCCTTTTAATCCTCACTTCAGCTGTGGAGATAAAGGTTGCAAACCTGGGTTTGGTTTTGTTTTTCCTGACAGCTGAAACACTGGAAAAAATATAAACCTTACCTATCAAAAAACACATTTCCCAGTCTTCTGAATCTCAAGCCTAAAGACATTTATCAAATATCTTTCCTTAATTGAACTTTATAGGTAGTATTCAAGAGAAAAGCCATTTCTAAAGGGATTACAAGAATTTCATTTAAACATACTTTGCTAGTAGGTTTTGTTTTGGGTTTTTTTTTTTTTTTATAATCACAATAATATCTGATCTTGGAACTTAAATCCCAGAACTGCTTCTTCCTACCTTGCTGTTCTCATTATGGATTACTAAATATTTTATTTTTCCATTAAAGCATTGTATCTTGCATAAATTATGCCTATAAAGGATAGATAAGAAAACACTCTGACCTTTTAAGCATTTGCAATAATTGATTTCTCAGGAAGAAACTGTCACTTGTGTCCTGAAAAAGAAAAACAACATAAAATTTAAGAGAAATGTGAGACTTGGAAATTCTGAATTATAGTGTGTATAGACTGATGAAATATGCAGTGAAGAAGAGGCTTTGGAGTCAGGTGGACCTGGTTAAAGAAAAATTCTATCCCCAACAATTGGCTGCTGTATGCCCATAGGGGAAATACATTTCTTTTATTTCCTCAGTTTTTTTAGCTGTAAAATAAAGATTATATAAGGGCCCTCCCTGTCTTACAGGTTTGGGATAAGAATCAGATGGGATACATACATAAAGTGCTCAGAATAGTGACTGGTACCCAAAAAGTGCTCAGTATGTGTGATGATGATGATAATGATGACGGGGATGTTGATAATGACCGTGAGGATGAGCGGTCTCTGCTGCAGCAGCTCAGGCTTGTTTTGACCTGCACTCCAGTGTGTGCTCTTGGAGCCAGAATGTCCAGACGGAGTGGAAGTAATTGCAAGTTGAATAGAGAGTTTTAAACAAACTGGAATTCAGTCCATTTAACTCATCAAGAGGATGATGACTCTCTTCACACGGGGTGAAGCAAATCAACAATGGCCTTGCAATCTTATGGGGCAGTGATTGCTGCTCTCTCCCTTGTCTTCTACCCTTCTTCTAGAAATAGTTATTCACCTTGCAGATTGCTGTCCAAAATCTTGATTCATTTGAATAAATGTGATTGAAAAATTATTTTTGATAATGCATCTATAAGTAAAACTAATAGATTTCATGTTTCATCTCTTGCCCATTGAGGATTTCCAGACTAACATCCCAGAGGAATAAAACATTTTCCTAAACTTCCAATAACATTAGACTAGAGATAGTATTATACAAAAACCTTGTTGCAAAATCATTGACACTTGAATTTCAGTACTACGTGCATTCCTTTATATCTTTTGGACTTTGGTAAATGATTTTATTCTTTAGGGCCCTTCTTCCTTGCCTGTGAAACAGGGACTTTAATTATCAATTTCAAAGGATTTCTGTGAAGAATAAACAAGACAGCAGTTGCAGAGGGCATATGGGTCTTGCTACCTAGTAAGTGCCCAATGAGTAAGGCTCCTATCATAACCTTATTAAAATTATTGCCATGGTGTTATTTATATCATTGCCATTATTATCAGTGGTAAAATCTATATAATCCAAAAGAAAAGTAGCCATTGTTCTATCCATCCAGGATGTATGTACCTTTTTTCACATTCAGTTTCCTTTTTGTTAGTTTTTCCAAAGTTACTTGCATTTTTGGCAGTCTACGAAAGGATGTGCTTGTTTGCTCTAAGCACCCAGAGCAAATGATGTCAAATATAATAAAAATAAGAGGAAAGGAAGATAGGCAACGCAGGTTGTGTCAGTCAGATATAAAGTAGGTACATGCATGCTGTGTATAATAATAGTTTTAATCAGATCACTGAAGAATGCCTTTTGCTCACAGGAGAACCCGGACTTCTCATTTCTCAAGTGAATGAAAAGAATCCCTTCTTTGGTTATGCTGGGAATAAGAAGCACACAGAAAAGAAATTGCTACGTAATGTTTTTAAGAAGGGAGATGTTTACTTTAACACAGGAGATTTAATGGTCCAAGATCAGGAGGATTTCCTTTATTTTTGGGACCGTATTGGAGACACTTTCAGGTATGAGACATTGTCAGTCACACTGCCTGTTCAGTGATTGGGAACCCTGCTCCCAGCAAGGCTCTAAGGAAATATTTCAGACCATGTGCTCTTTACCTCCAGGGCAGACACAGCCTTTTATCTCAATCATGTGTCCCCATTTAAAAAACCATTGGCTGTCTGTTTCTAGATTGAAACATAAGTTAAATTTTGATGTCAATTTTTATAATTATTTTAATGACTCCATTTGGTTCAAATTAGTAAGCTTCCTTTTTTTAGAATATCAAACAAGTAGAAAGACATGGAGTCTAAATGGTAGGGTAAAACAAAACCAGGCTGGTGTGGCTCAATGGATTGAGTGCCAGCCCGAGAACCAGAGGATTGCAGTTCAATTCCCAGTCAGGGCACATGCCTGGGTTGCAGGCCAGGTCCCCTGCAGGGTGCGTGCAAGAGGCAACCACACATTGATTCCCTCTCTTTCTCCTTCCCTTCCCCTCTCTCTAAAAGTAAATCAATAAATAAACTCTAAAACAAGAAAAAGAAAGTAATTTCAACTAAAAAAATTGATTTTGTTGATTTCCTTGACTTATCAACAAAGTGCATCTTTAAACAGTGCCTTTTGACCCTGGCTGGTATGGCTTGGTTGGGTGCCATCCTGCAAAGCAAAAGGTTGCCAGTTCCTGGTCAGGTACTGGGGCACGTATTAAAGGCAACCAATCATTGTTCATCTCTCACATCAATGTTTCCCTCCTTCTTTCTCCCTCCCTCTCCCTCTCCCTAAAAAGAAATAAAAAATAAATAAAATAAAAATAATAGCATAATAAATCATTTATCTAAAAATGCCTTTTGTTTTGAAAACTGCCATTATTTTTGGTTACTTGGTGCTTGCCCAGAGCCAAATTCTCCAAATATAGGTGTGCTAAATGGAACTTCTTTTTTATTTAGATGGAAAGGGGAAAACATTGCAACCACAGAGGTTGCTGATGTTATTGGAATGTTGGATTTCATAGAAGAATCAAATGTCTATGGTGTGACTGTGCCAGGTATGAATATATTTCAGGTTTTGGAAGAACTTTCTGAGAGAACATGCCAACTTTTCTTTAGTTTGCAATCATCTCACTAATTCAACATTTTGGTTTTTATATATCCAATAGTTATCTTCATCTTGTCATGACAAATAATGCCCTACAGGGGAAAAGTACCCATTGAATTTTTTAATGATTTTTGTTTTTTATTTTAGTGTGGGTTGATTTTTCCCACTTTGAAATTTAATGTGTGTGTATGTATTTTTAAGCATAGTTTAAAAACTCTGGTCAGTGACTCACTATTTGACCATAGTTACCGCTTTTCAATAGTCTATTATTTTTCTTTTTTTTTGGAGGGGGGCATTAAAAATTTACTGTCATGGAGAGACTTATTGATTATGCTGTTACAGTTTTCCCAATTTTTCCCCCTTATCCCCCCTCTGCCTTGCATCCCCCAACCTTCCAGCATTCCCCACTTTAGTTCATGTTCATAGCTTGTACATATAAGTACTTTAACTTCTCTGTTTCCTATACCATTCTCAACCTCTCCCTGTCTGTTTTATGCCTACCAATTATGCTTATTCCCTGTACCTTTCCCCTGCCATTCTTCCCCTCCCCCTCCCCACTGAAAACCCTCCATGTGATGTCCATTTCTCTGATTCTATTCCTGGTCTGGCTAGTTGTTTGCTTAGTATTTGTTTTTGTTGTCTTGGGTTTTTTTAGGTTCAGTTGTTGATAGTTGTGAGTTTGTTGTCGTTTTGCTGTTCATAGTTTTTTATCTTCTTCAATTTCTTAGATAAGTCCCTTTAACATTTCATATAATAAGGGCTTGGTGATGATGAACTCCTTTAATTTGGCCTTATCTGGGAAGCACTTTATCTGTCCTTCCATTCTAAATGATTGCTTTGCTGGATAGAGTAATCTTGGATGTAGGTCCTTGCCTTTAATGACTTTGAATACTTCTTTCCAGCCCTTTCTTGCCTGCTAGGTTTCTTTTGAGAAATCAGCTGATAGCCTTATGGGAACTCCTTTGTAGGTAACTGCCTCCTTTTCTCTTGCTGCCTTTAGGATTTTCTCTTTTCTTTAATCTTGGGTAACTTAATGATGATGTGCCTTGGTGTGTTCCTCTTTGGATCCAACTTCTTTGGGACTCTCTGGGCTTCCTGGACTTCCTGGAAGTCTATTTCCTTTGCCAGATTGGGGAAGTTTTCCTTCATTATTTGTTCAAATAAGTTTTCAATTTCTTGCTGTTGTTCTCCATCTGGCACCCCTCTAATTTGAATATTGGAACATTTCAGGTTGTCCCAGAGAATCCTCGGCCTCTCTTCATTTTTTTGAATTCTTGTCTTTTCCTTCTGTTCCAGTTGGATGTTTATTTCTTTCTTTTGTTCCAAATTGTTGATTTGAGTCCTGGCTTCCTTCCTGTCACTGTTGGTGCCCTGAATATTTTGCTTTATTTTACTTTGCATAGCCTTCATTTGTTCTTTCACTTTGTGACCAAGCTCAATCAGTTTGTGAGCATCTTGATTACCAGGGCTTTAAATTATCCATCAGATAGGTTGGCTATTTCCTCATTGCTTAGCTCTCTTTCTGGAGTTTTGCTCTGTTCTTTCATTTGGGCCATATTTCTTTGTCTCTGCACACCTGTTACCTTATAAGGGGGTGGGGCCTTAGGTATTCACCAGGGCAGGGCAACCCTCTTTGCTGCATTTTATCACTGTCAGTCTAGTTGGTCTGGTTGACTGTTTCTTTAATACCTTGGTTCTTGGAGTTCCATGCAGTTTGATTTTCTGGCACTTCTGGTTGCTTATTGATTTTAGATTGGTTGTTATCCTCCTTTTGGTTGTGCGAGGAAGTGAAGGGTTTCTACCTGAGCCTCCACCTTGGCCAGAACTTTATCTGCTCCCTTCACAACGCCCATTTTTGTTTGAGTGATATTATTTTTTTCTTTGTGACTAGAGTTTACATATGCCACTAAACAGAAATGTATTCTAGTTTAAAAGTTTAATAACATTAGCTTGTAGTTAAGTTGAATCTTTTAAAAATTACTTATTTAAAAATTATTTAAAAATTATTTGGCCTCATTTATCTTTATGAATATGCAGGGTTATATCATGATGATAGAAATGGCAAATAAAAGTGACTAACGTGAAATCACAAGATTCCTCTCCATTGTCTTTTTTTTTTTAACTAATGACAATATTTCCCAGCTAATGTTTGTAGGTGCTTGAGGATATGGGGGTGCAGATGAGAGTGTGCATGGGGGAGCAAAGGAAGGGGGTGTTTCCTCTGCAGGCCCGCTGCTGAGTGCTGGAGAAATGCTGCGGGAGGCTCCAGTCCCCGGGAAGGACCATAGGTGGCATAATAAGCAGCAAGTGATCTGTGGATTTAGTTATGAAAATACTGATCTCTGGTTTCTGACCTTAAAACTATACCCTTGTTTTTTTACAAGGATGCTTATTATGGACATTTCTCTGGAATATATTTGTCTTTAAGTAAATTTTTCCTCTTCATATTTTATATTAGTGGTGGTAAGATGCAAATCATGGGTCATTTATGGTGTTTTCCATTCCATCCGTTTTATTTTTGTAGTATAGGCAGTTAGGGATAGAGTCTGCCCTTCCCTGTTCCCAAATTATTTCTAGAGAGTTGATTATATACTCAGGGAAGGACCCACTCTCACCCTACCATTGCATTGTCTTTACTGCAATAGTTTAATGTCTCCCTTTTTATCAATTGGTATACAATTGACAGTATTATTTTAAAAATTCACCTGGTACTCGTAAAATAAACTCTATTTCAAACTTTTTTTTTCAGATTGTGAAGGGAAAGCAGGAATGGCCTCTATTATTTTAAAGCCAAATAAATCTTTAGACTTGGAAAAAGTTTACAAACAAGTTGTAACATTTCTGCCAGCTTATGCCTGCCCATGGTTTTTAAGAATTCAGGTAATTTTACTTACCCATAAAATTTAAAACCAAAAATCCTTTGGAAATGGATTAATTAAAAAATATTTTATCCTTTAGCTAATATTTGCATTTTATTTATATTAGAGAATATTTATTTATATTAGAGAATTTCAAGAGCAATGAAAAGTCTGGGGATGCTAATTTATGCCATATTTGAAACCTAATTATAGAAGGTGGAGCACAATGAAATGCTAAGAGGTCTTTGTCCTAATTTCCACAAATGAGTGAGATCATATGGTATTTTTCTTTTTCTAACTGTCCTCTTTCACTTAGCATAATATTCTGCATGTTCATCCATGCTGTTGCAAAGGGTTAAATTTTCTTCTTTTTCATGGCCAAATAGTATCCCATTATGTAAATATACCATCAAAGTATTATTTATAGTAGTAAAAATTCTTATGTTCTAAATTCAGTAAGAGGGAGGTTACTTAAAATATTATAATTAGATGATATGACACCATTAAAAAGTGCTGTTTTGATGAAAATTACCTAGCCTGGGGAGATTTACCTAGCATACTATTTTTTTAAGGCAGAACATCAAATTGTATAAATATAGTGAGCTTCTACTTTTCTTTTAAAAAGAGAAGAAGAATATGTGTTTCATTTAGCATTATACCTTCTAGGTCCATCCATGTTGTTGCAAATGGCAAGATTTCATTCTTTTTTATGGCTGAGTAAGACTCCACTGTACGTATGTACCACCACTTTTTTATCCACTCATCTATTGATGGGTACTTGGATTGCTTCCATTTCTTGGCTGTTGTAAATAGCACTGCAGTGAACACAGGAGAATAAGTTAGACAGAGAAAGGCAAATACTACATGATTTCACTTATATGTGGACTTTAAAGAGCAAAATAAGCAAACAATAAAAGCAGACTCACAGATACAGAGATCAGACTGATGGTTGCAAGAGGGGAGGGGTGTTAGGAAGCATGCTGAAAAAGGTGAAGGGATTAAGAAGTACAAATTAATAATTACAAAATAGCCACAGGGAAGTAAAGTACTGTATAGGGAATATAATCAATAATACTGTGATAACTATGGATGATAATAGGTGGGTACTTGAAATATCAGGGGTCCAGCTTTGTAAAGTATATGATTGTATAACCACTGTACTGTACCCCTGAAACTAATGCAAAATAATATTGAATGTAAACTGTAATTGAGAAATAACAATCAAATTTTAAAAATATGTGTTTCTACACAGTCACCTCTAATTCTGTGGTGACGTTGTTGGGTAGGAGAGTGGGTGAGAATGGATGGGATCAGGGAAGGAGTTTCAAAGAGAAATTGACTCTAGGATTAGTCTGAAAGGATAAATCAAAATGACCAAGTTACTCATAGAACTTTACATTACATGGACCAATACATGTCATCTGTTTTAAAACAAGGTTGATTCCATGCTTGAAACTGCCACAGAGAGTCCACTTTTATCTCCTTTAAATCCCTTAAAGTAGAGACTCTTCAACTTTCTAGATCTGTGGCATCTTTAGTGTCTCAGGAATTACTTTATGATACTCTTGGGCCAAAACAAATACCTAAACATTCATTTATTCAGTGGTTAGTTCAAAACAAATTAGTAAGTACAGGTCTAACAAAGTACTTACCATTTGAAAAATAATGCATATAAATGGAAAGAAACATGCTTTTATTTCATTTTCAAATAACCACAGTGCTAAAATGTGTACATTGAGTATTACACAACTCTTCAAGCCTTGGAATCGGATTGACTGAAGAGGGCCAGCCTAACTCTATGTTCACATTGATTTGGGGCTGGATTTGCTTTTTATTGTAGCTCCCCTGAAACTGTTTCACAAAAATAATGACATCATTGATAAGAATGTAACACAAAGTAATACTAAGCTAGTAGTTTGCAAGTGGTGACTGACAGATGTCACTGGGTTTATTTGGGAAATTTAAAATATTCTGTGAAGAACCTGGAAATTCACTGAGGAAGTTCCACAATGCACCTCAGTGCATAGCTTGGAAACTCAAGCCTTAGACTGTTCTTTCCTCCTTTTGGTTCATAAAGTGTTGTTCCTGATGGAATAGATTGCTGTCTTTTACATTCTTTATATTGTTGGTGTCAAATGGCATTCTTTGTACATCGTTTTGTATTGACATTGAATTGAAGAGTTAATGTTTCTTACACATATTTGTAATCAGTTATAATCAGTTGTTGACTATGTTCATAATTTTTACATCTTGAATCAAGTTCACAGGAAAATCAAGCTAAAGATTTAAATATTCCAGATGGCATATTTTACTCCTGATGTTAAATTACTAGTAGTGCATAGAGACGGCCACTGGGTATGAAAATGTTACAACTCAATATTACAGTCTATGTTGTTAAATGCCTTAACTTGCGTATTATAATAATATTAAATCATTCCACTAATCTTGGTAATTGCTTTGTAGGAAAAGATGGAAGTGACAGGGACATTCAAACCAAAGAAGTTTCAGTTGGTGCAAGAAGGATTTAGTCCATTGAAAATTTCTGATCCACTTTACTTCATGGACAACTTGAAAAAAGCGTATGTTCCATTGACCAAAGAACTTTATGATCAAATACTGCTAGGTGAGATCAAACTTTAAGGTTTGTTTAATCCGTGGCATTTCCATGTGCTTTCTCAGGAGAGGTAAGAGGAGGAAAAGAACTGACATTGACCAAGCATGTGCTGTGTTTCCTTACTGTGCAACAGCTTTTCTTTAATTAAGAACTTTAATTTGTTTTAATAACAGACTTTAGTTGAATATCCTTTTTACCTATTTGGGGATTCAGTGCATAACTAGAAATTTGCCTTAATCACAAAACTTCTAAATAATAAGTAGGTAATGTTTAGATGCTTAATAAGAATGTACTTTTTAATACTTCGTTTCTAGTTTTGAATACATGGTTAAATTTTACTCGAATGTTTAATTTTTACGTGCCTTGTCCTGTTATTCAATAAAATCATCTTCATTAATATGTATTTTGAGGTTCTGTTCTGATATTTTTAAATGTAAATGTCCAGTCAAAGGAAACTGACTGACTAAATGCATGCACTCCTATCTCCCTTATCTTAAACACACATTAAAATGGTAGAAGAAATATAAAACTGTGAAACTACATAGGAGGAAAACTGGTAAACCCAAAGGATTCAGGAATTTTTCAAGATATATAAATGGGATCAAATTCACAATAAAATCCAGTAGAGCTGTAGAAACCACTTATAATACCTGGAAAGAAGAGACTAGGATGTAACAGGATTAGACACCAAGATCAGAGGCAGAAAAGGGCTTTGAGTGGGACAGGGCTGTGAGTGGCTAACTGGGAATACAGTACAAGGGTACTGTACTGAGCACATTGTACTGATCTCAGTCTGGAAGCACCAGCCTCCAGGGTTTGCTTCAAGCGGGAGCCACAAAAATGACTCTCTTAACAAAGTAAGCTCTCTTCTGTGGGAGGGGATTATGTATTATTTATTCACTAGCAAATCTGTATCACACATCTGAGAAGTAGGTGCAGAGGCCCAAAGAGAACAGAGGCTTGTACTCCCAGTGGCTTGAACACAGCAAACGCAGAGGAGAAAACTTTGCTAGAAGATGAACCTGTAGGCAAAGTGTTTGGATTTGATTTCAAATGCAGTGAGAAGTGATGGAAATAGTTTAATCATGGAGGAGACATTATTAGAAAGATGATACTAACTGCTACATGGGAATCAGATTGGGAAAATGAGGCAAGTAAACTAGTGGGAACTACATGTTTTGGTGAGTTTTATGGTTTGGGGTCAACTTTGGAAGGCTGTGGTGTGCAGTTTGGGCAAGCACTGGTGTAGGTGTGAATGTATTTCATGTATGTGATTGCAATCAGTTAATATTAAGAGATGTGGGTGGGCCTCATCCAATCAGGTAAAGAACTTAAGAGCAAACACATATTTCCTAGAGAAAGAATTATGCCTCCAGACTGTAATGCAGAAATCCCCCTTCAGGTTCCAGGCTGCTGACCTGCCCTAGAGATTTCTGACTTGTCAGCCCTTACGATCATATGAGTCAATTCCTTTAAAGATAGATACATGATATACTAGATATAAATTCATATCTAATTGATTCTGTTTCTTTGGAGAACCCTGACTGATACACTATTATTGTGGTGCAGGCAAGAGATAAAATTAGAGTGGCGATTAAAGTATACAGATTCAAGATATAGTCTCTGTGTAATTGACTAGATTTAAGGATAGATTGAATAAAGAGTTAAGGGAAAGGGAGTGAATTACCTCCTAGGTTTCTGTTTAAACAACTAGGTGAATAGTGATTTGATTTACTGGAATGAAGGTAATTGGAAAACAATAAGTATTTGGGTGGTGAGAATAGTGGGATTTAGTTCCGTTTTGTCCAGGTTAACATTGAGATATCCACAGATGGTCAAGTGTACACGTGAAGTTTTGAATATGTGATTCAGTGGGCAGTTTGAGTTAGAGGTAAAATTTTGGGATTGCCACATAAATATGATACTTAGCATTAAGAAGTTTGAGGAGACCTAGTAGCAGAATGAAAGATGACCCATGTCCAGCCCAGAGAGCCTAGGACCAATGTGTGAGGAAAACTGCAGTTAGAGTTCAGGTAGAAGTGTAAACGTGGGGAGATGGGAGAAGTAGGAGGTAGTGGCTATAGGTCTGTGACACTATAGCCACTAGTGTGGCTACATTATATAGCCGCTAGTGTAGAATGATACTAACTGATCTACGAGAAGGCTGGAAAGAGTTACATGGGTTTGTCAATATGGATGTCAGCAAGAGTAGTTTTTGGTGGGAGGCAGCAAGAGAGATTCAGGTATATTGAAGAGTGAATGAGATAGGTGAGGAAGTGGGGGTGAATCTCTTATGAAATTTTGGATTAAACAGGAACAGAGAAATAAAGACCTTGAGGGGTATGTGGAGTCAAGAGAGAATATAAATATTTTATTTATATTTTAAGTAAATCATCTTGATTGAAATAAGGCAATATTTAAATGAGACACGATGAGAAGATCCACTTTGATGAGTCTTGGTTGCATCCTCTCGCCCACCCTTGATAAACACTTTTTATCTTATTCATTTCTTATGAAAACTTTCACTGTTTCTTTATGAAGATATAGTAAACATGAATACATATGCTTATTTCTGTGCCCATTTTAAGCATATAAAATGCTATTCTGTACCTGAAGTTTCCATTTAGTAATGAATATGGAAGACCTTTCCACATTAATGTATGGAGAGAGAGCTTTCTCATTTTTTATAGTAGTTTTTGACGCATACATCACACTTTAAGCAGCCACCTATTAAAGCACTCTTGGATTGTTTCCAAAATTGTGCTACTACAGATAGCACCCACATCGATGGCCTTGTAAACATTCCTTCTGTAAATGTCCAGGTGCATCTGTTGAGTAAATTTCCCAGAAATGAGTTGGCTGGCCCATGGTTTTGTAATGTAGATAGGTATTGCTAAACTGACTTTTGTGGGTTTATAAACTTTTACATTCCTACCAGTAATATATGAGGGCCTGTTTCCCTATTCCCTTGCCAACTGTTGTGAAACTTTTGAATTTTGCCAATCTGATAAGTGAAAAATAGAAGTTAAGTGTACTTTCAGTGTGTGTTTCTCTTATTAGGAATAAACTTGGACATTTTTATACACTTAAATTATTTTCTCTGAACTGTTTGTGCTTATTACCATTGTCTATTTTTTTCTGTTACTTACCTTTTCTAAGAAATCTTTATTTAAGAGACTATCCTTTATCTGTGATGTGAGTTGTAGATAACCCCTCCCCTGCTTTTTCATTTATTTTTAGCTTTTTTCTCAAGCAGAATTTTTTTCTTTTCTCTTACCTCTCCCCCTTCTTCTCTCTATCTCCTTTCTCTGTCTCTTCCTTCTTTTTTTTCTTTCCTTTCCTTCCTTCCCTCCTTTTATGTAATCAAACAGTTTTATTTTCCCTCTTTGGTTTATGAATTTTGAGTTAACCTGGAAAGGCTTTAGCCTCTTTGGTATCATAAAGAAATTGGTTTCTATTTTCTTTCAGTGTTTTTATGGGTTTTTTACATTAAAACATTTCACGTATCTGAGGTTAGTCTCACATGTAGTGTGTGGACAATTTATTTAAAATTGTCCTATTGATGTCACTTTTATTGTATTCTAATTTTTTACCTTTGTTTTAACCTCCAGATCATTTTCAATTGGTGTGTCTGTCTACTTATGAACTAGTAACACTGCTTTAATTGCTGAGGGTTTATGGTATGTTTTAACCTCATTGCTCTTCCTTTCTCAAAGTTATCTTAGACATTTTCTGCCTGTTTATTTTTCCACACAAATTTTAAAATCACCATACCTAGTTCTAGGAAAGGGAAGTATTTTTAAGTATGGAAAATAACAAAGCATATTTACATGCTACGGAAAATAATCTAGTAAAGAGGAGAGGTTAAATGCAAAAGAGAAAAGAGAATAACTGGGAATGATTCTTAAGAGGGGGAGGGAGCGTGAGCTCCAGACATAGATAATAAGAGTGGCTTTTGACTGTTAGTGGGACATTCATCCCATGACAAGAAAAATGAAGATAATTGGCATATATGCCTGCTTGGTTTGAGTGCTATGAAAATGACGGAGTTCCCATCTGATGCCTTGTTTATTCTTAAGTAAGTAAGAGGAGGGCCAGCAGCTGAAAGTAGTGGGGTGGGTGAGGAATGGAAGATTAGAAAAGTTATGGAAAAGTTATGATGTAGTGGAGAAAAACTGAGAAATCAATTGGAGATTGGTATTGATGGATGACATGAACTGGATAGAGAAGAAAGCTGTAAGCCCCCTGTAGTCTTCAGAGGTTGAGGTGGAGGCACCAAGATATGAGGATGTTAAATCAAGATCACAGGACGACAAAGCATAATAAAGAAGGGACCGTGAGATACAGGAGCACAACCTCTTCACCACTGTATAAACCACTCGGGGTGTATGAGAGTTTATAGCCTCCACTTTAGTGGGCCAAAGAGAAAATGTTTCCCTTTAGGGAGAGCGATGTCTCCAATGGGGCAAATATTGGACGGATGGGTTTGATAAGACATTGAAGGTTTATAAGGAATCTGGTATTCACATATCTGGGTTCCAAGAAGACCCAGAGGAAAAAGTCTGGGCAGCAGGAACAGTTAAAGAATGACAATAAAGAACATGAATATAATACACAGAGTTCAGAATCCTGGGAGAGTTGTTAAAAATGCCAGTTCCCAGGTCTTACATCCAGAGTTTCTGACTCAGTAGGCTGGGTAGCACCTGAGAATCTGAATATTAAAAACTGCACAAATGACTGTTATGCGTTCTGGCCTAGAGAACCATCTGTCTCTAGTTGGAGGCTGGGGACTAAGGTAATAACAACTTCCTACAGTAATTTGATGGAGAGAAGGAGCCATTCACACCTTCAACCCTTTCATCTCACTGTTGAAATGCGACAAGAGTACACAGAAGGTAATCATACAGCTATGCTTCTGACTCTGGAAGGATTTAAGTCAAACAGTGTACATAGATTAAATGTCAGTTAGGGACTTCCAGTCAAGGTGCCAGTGTAGACAGGCATGGCTTGCCTCTTTGCATAACCACATCAAAATTACAACTAAAATATAGAACAACTATCACTCAGAATCATCAGAAATCTAGTTGAATGGAAGTCTGACAACTACAGAATTAAAGAAACCACATCCATCCAGACTGGTAGGACGGGCACAGACACTGAATGGGCTGGTCCCACACCCACATGTAGTGGATAAAAATTTGAGAGGGATATCTCAGGAGTGAGGAGTCCCAGCCCTACACAAGGCCTTCCAACCCAGGGTTCCAGTGCCAGGAAGGTAAGACTCCGTAACTTCTGGCTACAAATACCATCAGGGATTGAGTCAGTGGAAAAAACTAGAGCCCCAAGCAGCTCCTCTTAAAGAATGCACACATGGACTCACCTACTCAGACTCACTCCCTCTGAGTTCCAGCACTGGGGTAGCAACTTGAAGGGCACCGGTGGTGGGCAGGGGGAGATTGAAGTGTCTGGCATCAGCAAGCAGAAGCCATTGTCCCTTTTCTGAGCCCTTCCTCCACAGATCCACGGAACCAGCAGGCTGGTGCCATTTCTGAGACTTTATCAATTTGGCTGACATTATTTGACCTGCCATGGAGATCCCTAGACTCCGCCCTACCCAATTTATAGGCCCACCCAAGCTGCGTTTCCATATGAATGGCTGGTCTTGGCTTGTGCTACACAACTTCCTGAATCCTCTCAAACAAGCAGCAGCTGGCCTCGGTGAGCCCCAGGCCTCACACTAGTAGCAGTCAGCCCAGATTAGCAGCTTGGCTTTGCCTGAGAATCTCCAAGCCCAGTACCAGTAGCAGCCTTCTCAAATTGCTTTATAGCTCAGGCAGGGTGTCCCGGGCAAAACGCAGGTGGGGGCTGATCTTGGCCTGCACCATTTGGGAGACCCCAGGGCCAGCACACCCAGTGGACAGCTACAAACCACATTGGAGCATCATCACCCTGCCTCTACACAGCTGATCCTCCACAGAGGGTGGAGGTTTTAGGTAAGTGGTCCCAGCCAATCCTTGCAGCTGACTGGCCTGGGTAAATGCCTCCCATGGACCTGCCAACAGCAGCCAAGGCTCAACTACAAGAGAAGGGGATACTCAGCCCTCAGGAGTGATAGAATAGACTGTGCCACTGGACCCTACAGGACACTTACTACCAAGACACAGAGTGAAAGTGCCCCTACCTAATACATAAAAACAAACGCAGGGAGGCTGCCAAAATGAGGAGACAATGAAACATGGCCCAAATGAAAAGACAGATCAAACTCCAGGAAAAGAACCAAACAAAATGGAGATAAGCAACCTATCAGATGCAGAATTCAAAACACTGATTATAAGGATGCCCAAGGAACTTAGTGAGGACCTCAATGGCATAAAAAAGATCCAGTCAGAAATGAAGGAACACTAATTGAAATAAGGAACAATTTATAAGGAAACAACAGTAGAGTAGATGAAGCCAAGAGTCAAATCAATGATTTGGAAGAAAAAAAAAAACCCAATCAGAGCAAAAGAATCCAAAAAAACAAGGATAGTATAAGTAGCCTGTGGGACAACTTTTAGCAATTCAACATCCACACAATAGGGGTGGGAGAAGGAGAAGAGAAAGAGAAAGACACTGGAAATTTATTTGAAAAAAATAATAAAATTTCCTAATTTGGTGAAGGAAATAAACATGCAAGTCCATCCCAAATAAGATGGATGCAGTGAGGCCCACTTCAAGACACATCATAATTAAAATGCAAAAGATTAAAGATAAGAAGTGTGGGTGTGTGGGTGTGTTGACACCCTTCAAGGTCAGGCAGGTCCACAGTATTTGTGCACATGGAAAATATTCATGGAGCTGTTGTAATGCCTGGCATGCCTTTATTCATGGGTGGGCTGCAAGCTGCGTGTCTCCCTGCATGTCTCATGTCATGGCCCCTGCTCCCCAGTGTGGCACCCATCGTGGCACCTGTCCTCTTTGAGTGTCTCTCATCATCATCACCCCAGCAGGGAGTCCCTACCTGTTTAAGTGCTAGAGAGGAACAAACCCGGAAAACTGCCAGAACATTATATAACATAATTCTGTGCATGCGAGCTCACTTCATGTTATGGGAACAGTTTATTGGACCCAATCTCAAGGCTGTGCGAACACTGGTTATCAGACCCCTCCAAGGCTATGAGAACACTGCTCCCCTTAGTTACCCAGACACCCGGGTGAAGAAGCCAGACTGCCTCCACTTACCCTACAGTAGGGGATGGGTGATGGGATTAAGAAGTATAAATAGGGGACTTCTGGCCAATATGGAGCCATAGCTGGACAGGCTGTGCCTCCTCTCATAACCAAGATTAAGGACAACAAAAATATAAAACCAAAAAAAAAAAAAAAAGAAAACCCAACCAGGACAGAGAGAAAATTGAACTGTACGGGAGTCTGACAACAACAATTCACCCAGACCAGTAAGAGGGGTGGAGTCAGTGGCCAGTGGAGTTGGATCGCCGCAGGATAAGCCGGTGATGGTCCCGGGCACACAGTTACTCCAGGCGCACAGGTGGCGGTGTTGCCTAACATGAGAAGGCCAAGCGGGGCACACAAGGCGGCGGACCACAGACACACATTCGCGCATGGATAAATCAGGCAAAAACGGCAGCAAGACAGACTGCACAACTCAGGACCCCAGAACTGGGAAGTGAAACCTAAAACCACTCATTGAAAATACTTGTAGGGGCTGAGGTGCCAGGAGGGAGTCCCAGCCTCACAGGAGAGTTCGTTGGGGAGACCCATGGGGTCCTGGAGCGTGCGCAGGCCCACCCACACGGAAATCAGCACCAGAAGGGCCCAATTTCCTAGGGGAAAGAGGCTGAAGGGACTGGAATCCATGAGGGAGCGCAGAGCAAGCACCATTGTTCCCTCTCAGACCCCATCCCCACATCCAGCATCACAGCCCAGTGACTGGACTGCCCCACCCTGGTGAATGCCTAAGGCTCTGCCCTTCACTATGTAACAGCCATGACCAGGGAAAAAAAAAAAAAAACAACAACAACAAACAAAAAAACAAAACCAAGGATGGCTCAAAAGGGAGAACAGACCAGGGCCCCAGAGCTAATTCATCTGAGCGACCAGGAGGAGGTAAACCTATCAGATGCAGAGCTCATAGCGCTGGTAGCCAACCTATCAGAAGCACAGTTCAAAGTTCTGGTGATTAGGGAGCTCACAGAATTGGTTGATTTTGGTCGCAAATTAGAGAAACAAATGGAGGCTACAATAAGTGAAATGAAGAAAAATGCACAGGGAATCAATAGTGATGGGAGGAAAACAGGGACTCAAATCAACGGAGTGGACCAGAAGGAAGAAAGAAACAACCAAACAGAAAAGAATGAAGAAACAAGAATTCAAAATAATGAGGAGAGGCTTAGGAACCTCCAGGACATCTTTAAACGTCCCAACATCCAAATTATAGGGGTACCTGAAGGGGAAGAAGAAGAGCAACAAGTGGAAAACTTATTTGAACAAATAATAAAGGAGAACTTCCCCAATCTGGCAAAGGAAACAGACTTCCAGGAAGTCCAGGAAGCTCAGGGAGTCTCAAAGCAGGTGGACCCAAGGAGAAACACACTAAGGCACATCATCATTACATTAGATAAGATTAAAATGAAGGAGAGAATTCTAGAAGCAGCAAGGGATAAGGGGACAGTCACCTACAAAGGAGTTCCCATCAGACTGTCAGCTGATTTCTCAGAAGAGACCTTACAGACAAGAAGGGGCTGGAAACAAATATTCCAAGTCATGAAAGTCAAGGACCTACATCCAAGATTGCTCTATCCAGCAAAGCTTCATTTAGAATGGAAGGAAAGATAAAGTGCTTCTCAGATAAGGTCAAGTTAAAGGAGTTTATCATCACCAAGCCCTTATTATATGAAATGTTAAAGGGACTTATCTAAGAAAAAAAATCAAAAATAGAACAGTAAAAAGACAGCAAACTCACAGATATTAACAACCATACCTAAAAACAAAAGCAAACTAAGCAAACAGCTAGAACAGGAACAGAACCACAGAAATGGAG